>PVIJ01011134.1:34283-56384 GCA_004024925.1 Scalopus aquaticus
ATGATGGTGATGGTGGTGGTGGTGGAAGTGTTGGTGATGGTGGTGGTGATGGTGGTGGTGGTGGTGGTGGTGGAAGTGGTGGTGATGGTGGTGATGATGGTGGTGATGGTGGTGGTGGTGGTGGTAACAGAGATGGTGGTGACAATGATGAAGTTAATGGTGGTGATGATAATGGTGGTGATGGTAATGGTAATGGAGGTGGTGGTGGTGACAGTGATGGTGGTGATGGAGAGAGTGGTGGTGGAGGTGGCCACAGTGATGGAGATGGTGGTGGTGGCGGTGACGGTGCTGATGGTCACGGAGATGGTGGTGGTGGCGGTGACGGTGATGGAGACGGTGCTCGTGGCGGTGCTGAAGGTGCTGGTGCTGGGGCTGATGGGGGTGTTGCTGCTGGGGATGTCGATGGCGTGCTGTGTGTGTGTGCCCCTGTACCACGGAGTGGGTGCTGTGTGGGCTCGCTCCCCAAGACTGTGCACACTGATGTTGAAACTTAGTCCCAGGCTTGCAGCCAGCTCCTCCCTCCAGGACCGTGCAGAACACTGGCCCTGCTGGGCTGAGAACAGGGACCTGCTGATCGCCTCACGGCTAACCCAGAAGCGGAGACACTGGCGTTGAGCGCATGACACGAGCCGTCACGCGGGGTCAGGTGTGGTGCAAGGCCGTGACGGCTCTGACTGCTCAGAGCTGCAGAGGGAAGAAGTGACAGAGAGGCTCGTCTCCGGGCTGTGCTCTGTGCCTTCCCCAGTCCTGTCAGGTGCTCGGGGAGGCGACAGGAGGAGACCCCTTTAAGCCAGGGTGCAGAAGGGCCCCGTGCTCCCCTCCTTGCCTGCCTTTTGGGGCCCAGGCAACCACACAGGGTCCCTGGCCTGGCCTGGAGGGACAGCGAGGAGGGGTGAGGTCCTGCGGAGTGAGCGCTTCTCAGCAGAGACGCCTGGACACAAGACACCGGGGCCCCAGGGATAGCGGGGCCAGGAGACCGTCTCTCTCTGTACCCCGGAGTGCCCCGCGAGCCGGCCCCCGGCCACTGTCCCGTCCCAGGCGCTGTCACAGGCATGGCCAGACCTGGCTCCAGGCTGCGAACTGTAACGCGCTCTCATTGCTGTGGCCGGGCTGCCCTCCCCCGCGGCGCAGGACGCGTGTCACCGAGTTCCGTGCGGCCGGCACAGAGCAGGGGCCACGGTCTAGCAGACTCGGGCTGACCCTTACACGCAGGACACAGCCCGATGGTCACACTGAGCGCACACCCTCGCTTGGGCCTGGACAATCCCATCGTCCTGCGGTGGGAGGGGCTCAGCACCCCACACCCCTGCAGCCGGGGGACTGAGCCCCCCCGTGCCCCTGCAGCCGGGGGACTCAGCTCCCCGCGCTCCTGCAGCCGGGGGACTGAGCCCCCTGTGCCCCTGCAGCCGAGGGACTCAGCCCCCCGCGCCCCTCCAGCCGTGGGACTCAGCGCCCCACACCCTTGCACTGGGGGACGCAGGGCCCCGCACCCCTGCAGCCGGGGGACTCAGCACCCCACACCCTGCAGCCGGGGGACTCAGCACCCACGCCCTGCGCCGGGGTCTTCGGGCTGTCCACCACATGAGCCCACTCCGGCTTTCTGCATCGAAGCGCCGCCGCCGAGGCCCCGGCTCACCCGTGTGCCGGTCCTTGAGCGCGGTCTTGCACATCTCGATCCTGGCGGAGTGGAACGGCACGTAGCGGTCCTGGGGAGATGCCACCAGCACGACGTTCTTGAAGTACTGCAGACCTGCGGCAAGCGGGGGTCAGGGCGGCCTCTGCTCGCGGGGCGCACGCCGGGAGCCCACTCGGGCCAGCGCCGGGGCGTCCTGGGCAGGGAGGCTGGGCAGACACCCGCTGACCGGGGCCTTGCGCCTGAGAGGGGAGGGAGGCTGGTCCTCGGGGGCGAAGCCAGGAGAGCCCGGCGGAGCGAGCGCACAGAGGCCGCCGCAGAGCCCCGGGGCTGCAGGGCTGCGCTGGCCTTCCAGCCCCCCTCTGCAAGCCGGTCACTGAGGCCACTGGGCAGCTGTGGCCATTCGGAACCAGGCCCACGGGGCAAGGGCAGGCGGGCGGTCACCTGTCTTTTGGCTGAGCTGGTAGAGGAAGCACTTGCGCAGGTCCGCGTGGTCCCTGAAGGCCAGCTGCAGCAGGGACCCCGACTTCTTCAGCTTCTGCATGAGCCACAGGCCTGAGAGCCCAGGCAGCGTGAACACAGGCCAAGAACATGCCGCAGAAAAAGAGGAGGCGAGATTAACCTTAAACAGTGATGTGTGATGAATTTTCAGAGTAAGGGCGTCGTGGCATTTGAGCAAATCCTCAGGGTCAGAGGGACCCGCCTCTCGTGAGCTGGCCGCAGGCACCGTCTGCAGGTGACGGGGCGGGGCTCAAGAGGCACGAAGGAGACGAGCCTGTCGGCGCAGGGCCAGTGCCCCGGGATGCAGCCGAGGGACAGCCCGGCACTGGCCCCACGTCCAAATGCCCAGACGCTGGGAAACCCACACGCGTGTCAGCCTCGATCTTGGACTCGGGCCTCCGGACCACGGGGTGGGGAATTCTGCCCCTCGGCCACCCGCCCGTGGGGGTCAGTCCTCTCGGACCGAGTGGACAGAGGCGCCGAGCTCTCCACCCCCTGCTCCGCCTCCCTCTTTTCCAGCCAGAAGCCCGGGCGGCGCCTGCGTGTTCGCAGTGGGGTGGCGGAGCCTGGGGCCTCCTCACTCAGCCCCCAGCCAAAGAGCCGCCTCTGCGGGCAGGCTCCGCCGGCCCCGCCTGGGAGGCCCTCCCCTGCCCGGGCTTACCCGTGCTGACCAGGGCGCTGTTGTTGTAGAGAGTCCCCAGGTGGGGCCCGGACAGCGACAGGAACGTGTGGAGCTTGCTGAGGTAATACCGGAAACGGGGCCTGGTCAGGACCGAGCGGATGATGATGTTGCCCAGCGAGTGACCGATGAAGCTGAGGGGACAGACGGGTGGGTGGCCCTGGGGTCAGCAGCCCCCCACCTCCAGCACACTGAGGGGGGCTGAGGGTGGAGAGCAGGGCAGGGGTGCTAGTTCACCCTGGCCCGTGTCCCCGGCCAGCTGCTGAGTGTCCGCAGCTGAGGTTTCTGTGCCCAGGGCAGTCAAAAGGGACAGGGGCTTCTTGCCCAGGGCTGTTATTACAGCAGCTCCTGTGGGGCTCGGGGTCCCCAGTACCCCTGGGGTCCTTCCTGAAGTAAAGATGGAGCCGCCGGATCTCCTGGTCACTCACGGGATCCTGTCTCCTCTCCCAGCTGGCTGCTCGTGTCCTCGCTGGCTGGCCTGGGACCCTGGGTCATCATGGTCACCCGTGGCGCAGGCACTGAGCTGTCCATCTCTGGCCACGGGCACCGACGCCCTAGCGGCTGTGTGACCCTGCAGCCCCCCGTCCACCCAGCGCGGCCCTTCCGTCCAGCGGGACACTCGGTGATTACCGAGACCTGCCTCGTCTCGGGAGAAGCAGCAAGCAGGCAAGGAACGGGCAGGAACGGCCGCCGAAGGAGCTGCCTGGGCTGGTCTGTCCTTTTGTTTGGGCCGAACTAACCCCTGCAGCCTCCGAAGCCTCCTCTGTGACACAGACAAGCGACAGTCCCCCGGGGCCTCAGCGGGGTCACGAGCTGGCTGGCCAGGTGCCCGCCCCTCGCAAGGGCCTCTCATCCCAGCCCTCGGCTTCGCCTTGAGCACCCACGCATTTCAGCCGCGCTCTCTGCTGCAGTGAGAAGACAAACTAGCGCTGACCTAAGCTCTAATCAGGCAGGTGGCCCGCTCAGCTACCTGACGTAGGGACGGGGCGGCCCCCTGCACAGAGGGGGACACAGGGGGTCAGAGACCCAGAGCGCGGAGGGCTGCGCTGGAGCAGTGACACAAAGCCCACTGCCCTGCTGCCCTCTGACAGCCGTGTGCCCCCGCAGCCCCGGAGCACCGCTGCTCTGGGCCCCTAAAGACCACTATTGCCCCTCCCAGATGCAACGGGGCCGTCAGGCTGAACGGCGTACAGCAAACGCTCAAAGCCTCGCACACAGCACCCCCGCAGCACGCGCCGCGGACCTCCCGTACCTGATCCGGGAGATGGAGAGGTTGTACAGCTGGATGTGCTGGATGATCTCGTCCAGCAGCCGGTCCGTCATGGTGTCGAAATCTGCAAACGTGTCCATCTGACGGGACAAGAGGGAACAGGGCTGGGGGCGTGGCAAGGCGAGGGGCTGGGCACGAGCTCCTCTTAGTCCATCACGCATCAGGTGCTCCTGGGTGGGCAGTGCCGGGGAGGCCGGCACAGAGGGAAGCGCCCAGGCTGGGAGTCCGCTGCAGAGGCTGCAGGGCAGGTGCAGGGGCCAGGCTAAGGCAGCGGCTCCGGGCTGCATCAGGGCAGCCGGATGTGCTCACCCAGGAGAAGCTCCCCGATCGCCCTCACTGGACCCGCTTTCCCTGCTGAGACCTCTCAGCGTAAGTCAGCCCGCTGTGCTCACTCACCCCCCGTGCCCGCCGCTGAGATTCTGGGCACCAGGCCTCTGCTCCCTTGGGGTGCGGCGCGGAGTGCACAGCTGTCACCGTCCTGCAGAACCTCGGCCGCTCTAAGTCAGAGGCCGCTAGGCCCTGGACAGCGGTCAGCCCCCATTGCCTATTTGGGGAGCAGGAGCCGAAGCCCCAGACGCCCACCAGCATTGTGGACAGTAGGTGAACACACAGCTGTGGCGCATGCAGCACACAGTAGGCGCTCACATTGTCCCTCCCGGCAGTGCTGGGACTCTCTGTACACCCCACTTTCAAAGCCCCGGGACCCAGCAGTTATAAGTAGTCGGGGCCTCCAAAGGCTGCTTAGGGCTCATCCATCGCAAGCCACAAGGGGGGCAGCCCCAAAACAGCCCCCGTCCCCTGCTCTTCTCTAAGTTCTCATCGACTTTCACGCCTCGTTAAGCTCCAGCGCCCCGAAATGACGAAGCCCCACATGCAGGTGTCCTGTGACAGTAAAGGGGTCATAGCTTTACACAGAGCTAGTGACACCCCTTCCCGCCGCAGACTGGGGGTACCCACACCATGCATGCTCCAGCAGCCACCCACCCTGAACTCCTGTGAGGCGTCAGGCCCCTGCCCCCCAATACTCATGCCCACTCTGACTTTCCTTGCTGTCCCACAGAAACCAGGGAGGCCCTACTCTCCTGCCCTGCCACGCGCAGGTAGAGCCCGGGCTGGCCCCATCGGGGTGTCCACACCGGTCACGGCCACCCCAGGAGGCTCATCAGACACATGTCTTCCAGCCCAGTCTGTGTCACTGTACCTGGTTCTTCTCGGACATCAGGAAGTCCAGTTTCCCTCCAGGGAGCCCCAGCTCTATGAAGGTCTTCACCAGCCGGAGGTCTGCACTGTTCCCTGAAATCGGCAGACAGCCCGCGTGGCCCCATCAGTCGTCATGTAAAAGCCAACACAGGGGGGCCTCCCTGGGGGCGCAGGGGTTAAGTCTTAGCCTATGAAGCTATCGCAGCGGCTGCAGCACGAGCTCAATCCCCGGCCGGGGAGCTTCCCACAGGGCGCAGCAGACCTCTCCTGTCTCCCCACTGCTCCCCTCAGCAGTGGACTTCAGTCGATCCGCCTGTTCTGCTCCCCACTCTGTCTCTGGTGAACCCTCTCACACCCCCCACACCTCTGGCCTGCACCCCAGCTTGTATGCATAAATAAATGAAAATAAATCTTTTAAAAAAAAAAAGCCAACACGAGTGATCGACTTCCCCTCACCCCCATTTCCCATTTCTTCACTGAGCAGATACTGAGAAGCACTAAGACACCCCCCCCCCCTGCTCCCAGGCTGCCCCCCACCCACGCCCTCCCAGGGTCAGCCCTCCTCACGGACCAGCCTCTGCGGAATCAGCCCCTGAGCGCAAGTGCGTGGCTGCGAGGGGCTGGCCACACACCACCTGCCTCCTCCCATCCAGGCTGCTCACATGGTGCTACTGAAGGGCTGAGGGGGTGGGGGAGGGGGGACGTGGACCCCGAGTCCTCCCGGTGAGGGGCGCCCACTGCCCCAGAAGAGCGCAGAGAGCGGGCACAGGAGGCCTGGATGTGCCACAGCGTCCGAGAGGCCGTCAGAGCCGAGGACTGAGAGAGCAGGGACCCGAGATCGGAGCCGTGAGCCTGCTCCCTAAGCGCCGACAGCGTCACTACAATAAGGGCCATTCAAAGAGGGAAGCAGAGGCCGCTCCTAAGGGCAGCGTCACGGGGGGGACGGGGGACACACTCCTGAAATAAAGACCGAGTGGACAGGCAGTGGACGGGCCAGAGCAAGAGGCGAGTTTGAGTCTTTCAGGCACGTGTTCCCGCCACCACAGGGCTCCCCCATCCTAAGGAATTCTTGGCCTCCGCCTCAGATGGAACCTGATACGTGGGGGGCTGAAGCTGCTGATTTTCATATGCGGGTGACCTGCTTGGCTTCCGAGGCAGAGAGTAACCCAGGAGCAACAGTCTACAACAGCTCTGCTTCGGCCGAGTGGCTCAAGGAATGGCGAAAGCACCACATGGGACTTAGGAAAACAAAGGTCTTTAGGGAAGTGCCCCCAAACTTGGCGGTTCACCCAAAAGACCCCAAAACACCTGCATTGGGGACCCATTGGGGTGCTTGCGCATCAGGCCGGGTCAGAGCCATAAATGTCATGTTCTTTTAGAAGATGCTGCTATTTTGTGTCATGAAAGTTTAGTTTTGCTCTTATTTCTGACAGCAAAATGAGGCTCTTTGTTCTTGTTCTTTTTTTTTAAGATGTATTTGTTTATGCACACAAGAGCTGGGGTGCAGGCCAGAGGTGTGGGGGTGAGGTGAGAGGACTCCCCAGAGACAGAGTGGGGAACAAAACAGGCAGATATGCTGAAACACACTGCTGAGGGGGGCAGCGGGGAGACAGGAGGGGTCTGCTGCGCCCTGTGGGAAGCTCCCTGGCTGGGGATCGGACTCGTGCTGCAGTGGCTGGTGATGGCTTCATAGTGCTGAGACTTAACCCTGCACCCCAGGGAGGCCCTCTTTGTTCTTGCTCTTTAAAGCTACCTTATGACAATCCAGGAGCTGGCTTAAAAGAATTCCTATAAATTATCCCTATAATCCCTACACTCCCTTATATGAATAATTTATAGGAGTGTAGGAATTATAGGGATAATTTATAGGAATTCTTTTAAGCCAGCTCCTGGATTGTCATAAGGTAGCTTTAAAGAACAAGAACTGTCTAGCGCTGAGCACAGTAAGGGGACCCAAGGACAAGGGCTCTCTCCTTTAGCCACTGAGGGCTTTCTGCAACAGGAAACTTTCACAGAAACTATCGTTTGCTCAGGTGTTAAGCTGAGAACATTTACAAGACTATAAATCTTGGGCGTTTGGCACAACACAAAGTTGAATGAATACTCATAATGGTAGGCACGTCTTCAGTTCTCTGTCAATATCAGTGTGTCACTGGAAGTAGAATTGGAACTAAAGGGCCCTGTAGAGGATACACATCTCTTCCTTGACCCAGAGACGTGACCGAAGGAACTCTGAGCCGTGGTTAGTGTCTTCTAGCTAACGAAGCTCTGCCCAGGCTACCACTGGAATCCACAGCTCAGAGCTCTGTCCCAGCCCAGCAGCGAGGGTGTCCTTTCTCCCGATGGTATGATGGACAAAAATAAAATTTGTGGGCTGAGCGGATTTAACAAAGATTGAGAGCCTGGTCTCAGGCCACCTCCTGTCAAGTAAGTTGGAGCTACGTACTGGTCTGGGGCGCGGTGCTCAGCTGTTGGGGGGCCGGGTGAGGAATTAACACCTGATACTGATGGGGGGGATGTGGAAATCCCAGTTCAAACAACCATGTCCTCAGCAGCCTAGTACCCTGAAGGAGAGAGAGGGACTCTCAAGCTGAGTCTCCTCACAAGGGGACCAGCCAAACTTAGGTGAAATCATGTTTTTTCATCACTATCGCTGGCATTGTTCTTCAGCTGTAGCTAAGAGTCTAGCATTTCACTTACAGAAAGGATCTGAAATTTTCTTTTTTTAGCCCAATGTATTTAAATAGCATGCCAATTTCAATGAAAGAATTTGAAATCAGAGTACACGGTACAAAGATGACATGAAACGGGGACAGGTGTGTCAACAGTGAGACTTAACTGTCTCATTTGGGACTCCCTGAGGTCAGGGGAAGGAAGTCACGGGGGGGCCCGGCAGGAGGAATCACTCAAGGTCAAGGACCCCGCCTGGGTGGATTCACAAATGTGATAAAATTCACAGAAAAAAAGAACTTGGAGGATGACGGTGCTGGGGGCTCACCGTCCAGGCCGTGCACGCAGACCACCAGGTGAATCCCGTCCTCCGAGTTCTCCTCTTCCTCCGGAGGGAAGTACGGCACGTCAGAAGCCAGGACAGGTAAGTCGCTGTACAGGAATCCGTCGATCTTCAGCTCTTTTTTAAACTTTTCTTTGGCCTGATAAAAACTGGAGGACACATGAATGAATCACAAGCTAAGCCTTGTACACTGCGGTGAACGGGACGGGGGTTGCGCAGGGGGGTGGGTGGCCCAGAATGGCAGGGAGCACCTGCTGAGCGCAGGGTGGAGCGAGGCCAGGGAGCACCTGCTGAGCGCAGGGTGGAGCGAGGCTGGGGAGAGCTGATGGGGAAGAGGCTCTGTTGCGAGCCGGGTTAGTACCAGGGAAGCCGAAGACCATGGCGGTTTGGGCTCTGCTGATTTCTATGTGGCTCCTGCTGTTAAAAAGACTTCTCAGCCTCTATCCAGCTCCAAAGATCCACTCAATCTCTGTAGAGATGTCCCCAGAGTGAAAATCTCTTCACTGGACCTAGGCCAGCCGGGGAGAGCCCCTCTGCTGCCCCAGCCTCATCCCAAACCCCCCAAGGACCGTGTCTCCCCGCCCTGCGTGAATCATGTCGCCAGCCTTCCTTCCGTGCCTGTGCACATTCAGGTCCCCCCGGCCAGCACGGCCCTGGCTGGCTGTCTGACAAGGCGGCGGCGCGGCGCGGTCCCGGGGCCGCACTGCCCAGGCCGGATTAGCACACGCACTAGCTGCGGGCCCACCGCGAGCCTCCCACGTGCGCCTTCTTCATTCGTAAAGAGGAAAACCAGCATCTAGTCTGCATGACTGTTCTGTGTATTAAGTGACGTCTTCCATGCAAAATGCTTAGAAGAGTACTTGAAACAGATGAAATACTCAAAAAAGTTATTTTTTACAGGTTCCATCACCACTATCAGCCCCAGTAGCAGCAGCAGCAGCAGCGGCATCACCACCGTCACCACCGTCACCACCGTCACCAGCATTATCATCTTCATCCTCAGCACTGTCCTCACCATCACCACTGCAATCACCATCATCACCGCCATTATCATCATCACCATCATCACTAACATCGCCCTCATCACCACCATCACCACCACCGTCATCATCACCATTATCATCACCACCATCTCCATCACCACCATCACCACCATCACCACCATCACCACCATCACCACCATCATCATCCTATCTCTTATATTAGCCCCTCACCACTAGAAGCATCTACTGGCCACTCTCTATCCACACTCACTCCCACAGGGTCCTCCTCCCCCTGCTCCTCTGTGATACAGGAACCTTCCATCTATCCGCTCGCTGTCCCAACTGGCTGCTCACATCTCTCTCCCTATGAGGCCCTGAGGACCATAATGGCCAGAGCAATGCCGGTCAGGCACTGGACAGCACGGCCCGTGGAGCTGCTAAGATGATGACAAGCACAGGGATACTTACTATTCCTTTTAAAACATGGGATCCAAAATTGACCTGTCTGTACAATTCCCTATGGGGGTGTCACTCATGTGAAACTCTGAGGCAGAGAGTAAAGATGGTGGGAGCTTTGATGACATGACTTCATCATACATCAGACTTACACATATCATTTACACGCTAGAGCGCTACCTGAGCACAAAGCCAGCACAGAGATGAAGCTATGGGGTCTGGCATTGCAAAGACAGAATAAACATCAGAACCACAGGGGTTAGAGGCAAAGGTGGTGAGGCCTTCCTGTTTCCCCAAATTTGTAAAGAGCTGTACTGTAACAGCAGTGTGTGAAGGAGTTGTCTAGCATAATAAACATGGGGAAGGTGAGAGTCCATTTCTAACGGCATTACTTAATTAGCCATGGTGTATCTGGACAATAGAATTCGGCTTAAATAGTCAGGTCATAATGTAAAAAAGACTCGTACATAGATGTTTCCGATATGCCAAGTTGAAAGAAAGAGAGTTAGATGGAATGATACTATTTTTGCATGAGAGAACACGCAGATATAAATGCATGTGGGCAAACGGTGCAGGGGCTTAAACGGCGGCTGCGCGGGGGAGATGGGCGTATTTATAATTCACTGGTCTTGTGCTAGGCTCCATGTCTGCTGTGTACGCTGTGACTGCATTCTGTTAGTGAGATCAGAATTTACTGACAGCTCGATTTGGAAACATGCATGAGCCTGGGACACGGGTGGAAACACGGACACCCCCGCGCCCCCACGAGCTCACCTGAACATCCTCTCGCTGCCCTCGGCCCCCAGCTTGCCGGGCTGGGAGGAGACGGCTCCGAAGGAACCCAGAGGCTGATGCGTGATGGGGCACTGGGTCTGCCTGGCAGAGAAGCCCGCCCGGGCAGGGGTCTCCTTGGGCACAGACGAGAAGGGGAGGCACGTGGCAGTGCAGGACACAGACAGGTTGGCGACCTCCACCGCCTTCAGGGGGAAGCTCTCAGCAGGGGCCAGTGGGGACACCGTGGCAGAAGGACACGGCCTCGGCTCTTGGCTTCCCGCAAGCTGGGGGGGGCCAGAGGGACTCACAGTGGGGCACACGGGGCCTGCTTCGTGTCCAGCCTCCGGGCAGCCATTGGCTCCCAGACTAACGGCACCGGCAGCAAAGGTGCCAGGTGAGTCGCTGGGTTCTCCTGCTGACTCCAGGTGGGTGACAGCAGCAGGGGACACGCAGCCCCAGCCAGGCAGCCGAAGGTGGCCAGGGCGCGCCAGCTCCGACACGCTGCTGCGGGAAAGGGCCCCTCCCCCCACGTTTAAGACGAGGCCCTTCGGGGTCTCCGCCGGCGCCCCAGAGAAGGCTCTGCCCCCAGGCTCTTCCACTGCGCTGACGCTCGGAGTTTTGGGGGTCAGTCCCTTGGTGTCCACATCCTGAGGGTGCCCCGTCCTGCCGTCGAGATGACAGGGGCCTGGAGGAGCTAACGGTCTCGCCGAACTTTGGGGGATGTCGATGTAACCGGGGTCCGGCTGGCTGTCGGCATCTAAAGTCACCTCCACGAAGGGACCGTCCACCCCGTCACAAGGCTGAGGGCAGTGTCCTGGGGCGCCCGTGCCCGCAACGGGCACGACGGAGGCTTCGGCCGGGGCTCCCGCCGCCCGCCTGGCGTCCCCGTCTTCAGCAGACTCCTCTGGGCTGCTGATTTGGGGCGCGGAGACCGACTTGGTCAGCTTGGTGAGCGCCAGCTCGCGCTGCTCCTCCTCCTCGAAAGGCAGAGAGCTGATGGAGGTGAGCGAGGCCTGGATGCCGCTGGGCAGGCTGGCGTTGCTCTCCGTGCGGCCGCCCCCCAGGGAGCCCCTGTGCAGGTCGTGCCGCCGCGCCAGCTGGTGCGGGGCCTCCCGGTCGCCGGGCAGGTCCAGCGCCCTGCTGCGGGCCTCGGACCAGGCCGCCGAGCTCTGCTCGCTCTCGATGCCAGAGTCGGAGATGACGGAGGAGGACCTCTTGATGACCCCCGAGAGCACCGACACGTCCTCCTGCTCCTCCGGGTGCGGGGCCTTCGGGGAAGCCCTCACGTCCACGGGGTCCCGCAAAATAAAGTTGGGCTCAGAGGGGACAAGCTTGAGACCAAGGGGTGCCATCCGCCCCTCCTGGTCGGCCCCCTTTCCCGCAGGCCCACGGTCTGCCGCTTTCTCTGCAGAGAGGGCATCTTGGGGCCGTCCACCAGCCTGCCCGTGGCCTGGTGCAGGGGCATCGGGTTCATGGCCCCCCGCAAAGCGCCCGCTCTCATGTGGGGCACTGCTCACCACGGGGGGCTCGGCCCCCCAGATGCTCTCTCTGCTGGGCTTCACCTCCATGTAGCACAGCGCTGGGGCCGGGATGTCCTCGGGGCCCGTGCTCCCTCCGGGTGTGTCCAGCTCTGCCAGGGGACCTGCTCCCACGTCAGGGGGCGGGCCAGCCCAAGACTCATCTCCAGGAAAACTCCCTTTGCCCTGGAACCCCCCAACTGTCAGATACACCTGCGATTCGGGGCACAGGGCGGCAGAATAAGGCGTGGGCACAGCGTCCTGCAGCTCAGGACACCTGGTCGCCTCTTCGTCAGAGTCCACCTGGGGTGATGTCATGGGGGGCAAGGCGGGGTCCTCCCTGAAAGATGACTTTCTGTGCACAAGGCGGCCGTCCTCGTTGTCTCTGAGGTTCACGACTGCAGGAACTGTGGCCGGGGAGACACTCAGCGCATGCCCTGAGGGAGAAAAAGGACAGGCACAGGAGAGCTTGGGACTCTCACAGCCCAAAGGCCTGACTGTAGAATAAAGCATTCGATCTGCCTGCACTCCTGGTTCCAGGGAGGGAACCCCTAAATTATCAGGGTTGCCATGGTCCTTCACGCTGGCCTCTTCTGGCTCATGCTAACCCGGTGACCTTAGTTCTGCTAAAGGGATGAGGATGGGGGCCAGTTACCCAGAAAGTCAGCCCACGTGATTAGCTGGCTGGGACTCTGAGGATAAGCAATCTGGCCTTCGTGGAAAGGTGAATCCTTAGAACGAAAGTGACAGATTTATCCAACTTATCAGAGACTGTTAAGATCAGGAGCCCAGAGAACATGCACTGTCAAGACAGCAACACTTGAGCTTCGCTGCCATAACTGCGGGAAAACGGGAGTAGCAGAGAATCCCATTCGTCAGACACCAAGGGAGGTGGAGCGGCCGCGCCCTCCCAGCCCCTCCCGCACCCCGCTGGCACCCCTACCTGCCACTGCTCACAGCGTAGCTACGGAGAGAACCACGCCCCCTCCCGTCCCATCTCACAGTGGCTGATGGTTGGAATAAAGGGATGAAAATTCGCATCCAGACCGTGTGTCCAACAGTCAGGGACTTAACCACCTCAGGATGGAGAAAAGGCTCTCAGACAGGATGGACAGAGATTGTGAGGGCTGCCACACAGTAGGTGGGCTGGCCGTGGGTCTGTCGCTGACCTTGAACAACTGCATCTTTGCATATGGAAGTAGAACTCTCCAGTCTCTCTTCATCACACTGAGCGCACGGGCTGCGGACCTGACCGCCTTGTTGCTGGCGACAAACGAGGCCCCCAGGCCTGGACACAGGGAACTCGTCCTTTGGTGCTAATGCTTTTGCCCAGGGATTAAAGAACCAGCAGGGGACGCTGTGAAGAGCAGAAACCCAGCAAGGCTCTGGGTGAGGGTCCCCCTGAGAGGGACACAGGTAAGTCTGTAAAAGTCTCGAGAGGGGGCTGGACCAGGGCAGAGGACCACAGGGCTCCCGGGCTGGCCAGACCTCTGAGCGTGACCGCCGTGGGGCGCCCAGGAAGACGGGAGTGAGAGATCGGGGCCCCAGCCTCACCAGTGCGCCTCGTGAATGGGGAGCTGCAGAGACTCGCGGGCCTGCAGCACCACTAGGGGGGCCTGCCTGGGCAGGCGGCCACTAACCAGGCTCCTCGTCCTCACTCGGGGCGCTGCCTTGGAGGGGCACAGGGGTGGCGGGAAGCCCACGAGCATGAAGGTGTCCTTCCAGCTCATCCCACAGGACGGGTTCAGTGGTTCACAAAAATTACGGGTCTGAACGTAATTGCAGGCGCGCTGGGGGACTGAGCTTTAGATGCACTCGACTGAACGGGTATAGGGAAAGGCAAGGCGGTGTGCTCTAAAGCCTGATAACGATAATAGCTGACAGTTTATGGCTCTAATTAAGATGTCAATGCACATGTACACACAGCCTCACCGCGAGTTTCCAGCTGTTTTGCCGGCCAGCGAGGCACCATCTCTCCATCGTCCCTGGCACACGTCTGGGTGTCACACACAGTGGCGCCACTAGAGGGCAGGCTACCCCCGAGACCCAAGTAACACTCAAGGTCGTGCTGTCCTTGGCCATCACCAGGACTCTGAAAACACCCCGCACATCCCACCTGCGCTTTGAGCACATCGTGCAGGTTGCAAAAACTCCGGGATGTCAATGGCATCATTTCAGCGATGGGGACCACACAGGATGGTTTAAGACACCTTGCAGCAGGGTGGAAGTGAACTGTCTTTGAACGTCGACTTTTATGATCTTTAATAAAAACCGATGCTCCTTGTGCCTCAGTTTCTCGCAGACTAGGGCTTGCGAGGTTGTTTACAGGATTAAAGAGATAAAGCACATAAACCCGCCAGCCCAAGGCCTAACGCTCCCTCGTCATTCGGGACACTGGGTCATCTCAGCTCTGCCTCGAGGACAGTGTGGGGCTGCCCCTCAGCAGGACGGCGGATGGCAGGCAGGGGACATGCGGGCGCTCTCCTGCTCAGCCCCTGAGCACTGGGCGACCCAGCATGAGGGCGACAGCTCAGATAAGCACCCGCAAACCAACACACGGTATCGCCCTTTCCCCGGAAACGAGGCACCCGCTCCTCCGTGCTCCTGCGCCCACCTTCTGGAATGCCTTGGCTACCTGGGACCAGGCTAGCAGAAGAGACTATCTCCAATGCACGTCTGAGATAACGCACCTCCCCTGGCTCTCGGGGCTAATGAGGGGCGCGTGGTGCCCATCGTACAGGAGCAAGCCCAGAGGCACCGGACACTGGCCAGCAGCGGTCAGGGGCGAAGGCTCCACGCAGCTGCCCTGTGGCTACACGGCCCGTCCACTTCGCTGAAACAGAGTCATTTCAGTAACTACTTAACCTTCGCTCTGCCGCGCTGTGAATGGACAAAATGCTTCGTTCAGCTCCCCCTGCTGGGGAAAAGGGCACCGACGTCCTTCCAGAGCACAGGACACACCTGGCTGCGGGGAGTCCACGTATCTGTCCTCGAAGATCACGGGCAGGGTGCTCCAGTCGCCATCGATGTCCAGGCACTCAGCGGGCAGCGGGGGCAAGCTGGCCAGGTACTCCGAGTTCCGGACGTCCAGGGACAGCTGGCTGTGGGACTGCACCCTGGGGACACAGGGACAGGGGAGCATGGCGGGAGCTGAGTCAGCCGCAGACCCTCCCGCGGCCCCGCATGGCCTGCGCATTCCTGATCACGTCTGTGTCGCGTCCGCCCGGAGCCGCAGTCCGGCGCAATAGTCTAAAGTGCTGCTCAGAGGTGGTAAGTCCCCACGTTTTATCTTATTTATTCTAGTGCATTTTTTAGGGCTATGGCTGACACTGTATAAAGGAACCACATCACAGAGGCCAGGCGTGTGGGTGCTGGACACCAACAAGTCACGCTGGGTCACTTCGCACTGTGTGATCTAAGAGAAGCCGCTGCACTTCTCTGAGCCCAGATTCCCCATTTCTTCCTCTGCAAATGGGGGTGCCAACAGTACTGACCTCCTAGGGACGAGGTGGATACGAATGAGCCAGGGAAGCCTTTAGCACAGCTTCTGGCAGTGACCTCAGCAGACTGGGCACCAGACAGGCAGGCAGCCCCCACCCTGCCCAGGGGTATACACACCGCTTGGTCTCTCCCAACTCTGGTGCAGAGCTAACCGCAGCTGGCTGGAGGCGAGCGGTAGGAGCCAGCCAGAGTGTGGAACAGACCTGAGCGCTGCCCAGGAGCCTGCCCAGGGGCACAGACTGGGAGCACCGCCCAGGAGCCCGCCCAGGGGCACGGACTGGGAGCACCGCCCAGGAGCCCGCCCAGGGGCACGGACTGGGAGCACCGCCCAGGAGCCCGCCCAGGGGCACGGACTGGGAGCACCGCCCAGGAGCACGGACTGGGAGCACCGCCCAGGAGCCTGCCCAGGGGCACGGACTGGGAGCACTGCCCAGAAGCACCGATCAGGAGCACGGACTGGGAGCACTCCCCCAGGAAATCCCAAACTCCGCGTTCCAGAGCGAGTTTTGTCCCTGCTTTCCCGTGCGGCGGCTGCACACGGACAAGGCCTGACCACGCTTCTTCTCAACATTTTCCATGTCCTCCCCTTGGCTGGTTTTCCTTTATCTGTCACTACCTGCAGCGAGGTCGTCACTCCTGGCCCCCAGAATGAGCAGCTCTGGGGACAGTGTCTCTCTTCTGTCCTGCTGTCCCGGGGCCACGTGAACAGCGGACCCTGGACTCCTCCGTCCACCCCTGACTTTCCGAGCAGAGTCTGCAGCTCTCCCAGAGCCCGTGTGCCCAGCCCGTGCCAGCGTTCTCACACGGGCCTCACAGCTGAGCAGCCTGCCCGTTTGAAGGGATTTGAGACTAAGCGATGGTAAAGAGAAATGAATAAAAACAGGGGCCTCCCTGGTGGCGCAGGGGTTAAGTCTCAGCCTATGAAGTTATCTGCAGCCACCGCAGCAGGAGTTTGATCCCCGGCCAGGGAGATTCCCACAGGGCGCAGCAGACTCCTCCTGTCTCCCCACTGCCCCCTCAGCAGTGGATTTCAGTCCATCTGCCTGTTCTGCTCCCCACTCTGTCTCTGGTGAACCCTCTCACTCACCCCCCCGCCTCTGGCCTGTGCCCCAGCTTGTATGCATAAATAAATAAATCTTAAATAAATAAATAAATAAATACGGCGTCAGAGAGCCTCCCTGGTGGCGCAACGGGTTAGAGCAGCACTGTAGAGCCATCAGCAGCTGCGGCGCGAGTTCAATCCCCAGCCAGGGAGCTTCCCACAGGGCGCAGCAGACCTCTCCTGTCTCCCCGCTGCTCCCCTCAGCAGTGTGTTTCGGTAGATCCCCCTGTTCTGCTCCCCACTCTGTCTCTGGGGAGTCCTCTCACCCCCTATACTCTGGCCTACACCCCAGCTCTTGCATTCATAAATAAATAAATCTTGGGCCTCCCTGGCGGCGCAACAGGTTAAGCGCAGCACTATGGAGCTGTCCGCAGCCACTGCAGCACGAGTTCGATCCCCAGCCAGGGAGCTTCCCACAGGGCGCAGCAGACCTCTCCTGCCTCCCCCCTGTCCCCTCAGCAGTGGATTTCAGTGGATCCGCCTGTTCTGCTCCCCACTCTGTCTCTGGGGAGTCCTCTCACCACCCCACACCTCTGGCCTACACCCGCTACACCCTACATTCCCGTAATGCATAAATAAATAAATCTTTAAAAAAAGAAATGAATAAAAACAGAAACAGGAAAATAACTTCATCAGGACCCACAGCAGCAGCAAGAGGGGCGGGGTCCTGAGCGGGGGGAGGGGTCACCGCCAGTGTCTGCCGTGGGTCTCCCCTCCCTTGGGTCCCGACCTGGACTGGTGGCCGGGGTCAAGGGTCATCTATCTGTGGCTCAGGAAGCAGATCTCCCCCGTGTAGCATCTGGCTGCCAGGCGCTCACGGTTCTGTCTAAATTTGTCTGATGAGCGCCTCTGAGTTTAGTTTTAGAAACTCTGTCAGTTATTTTTAGCCGGGGCTGGGAGGAAGGAGCGAGAGAGCGAGAGACTCGACATTTCTGGACGAGCTGTGTTTTCCTGGGCGCCCCCTCACTTGCAGACCCACGAGGAAAACTGCAAAAGCCCCTGCACTTTCCAACAGCGGGAAGCGTGGCGAGAAAACGCTGCTGAAGAGCACGGTGGGAAGGGCGACTCTCGGGGTGTCCCAACATTGGGGTGTCTCCGCAGACATTACTCCATCCACCTTTGTTGCTAAGGGGGATGCGTTGTCTTTGGCAGAGCTCTGACTTCTGAGGGTGTTTGATCTTTGCGGGAGGAAGGGACAGTGGCGCTCACCCGTCCTGTCCCTCAGAGTACGGTTTTAATTCTCTGTGGAGTGCGTTTCTGTGCCCCGGCAGTCTCGGGGGATTCTGGGCTTTTCTGGGGTAGCTGGTGGCCAAAGCTGGTGGCCAAAGTTTCTAATCCATTTTGCAAAGAGGGTTCCACAGAGATGTCTGCAGGGACCAGGGTGTCTTGGGTCTGTCTAGGGCCCCCTAATGCCCCAGCCTAAGGAGCCTGGCACCACCAGCAGACACCTGCACCGTGTGTCTGCCCTCTGCCTGCAGAGAATGGGCGAGACGGGAGCCTGCTCTGCCCCACAGCGGGGGACGAAGAAGGACTCTGGACAAGGCTTGTTGGGACTCTGAGGCGGGGTATGGCCGGCAATGAACTACTCACAGATTCTCCTGAAAGGTCAAGACGGCCAGTTTTTGGTGCTCCATGTAGAAAAAGGCTTCAGAAAACCTTCGGACCTGAGGAAAACAATAACGTCAACAGCTTAATGTGTCGGACGCTATCACCTCGTCTCCTGTAAGAGCAAAGTGACCCCCTCGGCCTCCCCTTCCCTTACAATGAAGAATGATATAATATATATATATATATATATATATATATATATATATATACACATATATATTTATATATATATATATATATAAATAAATAAAAGGAATCTGGGGCCTCCCTGGTGGCGCAGGGTTTAAGTCTCAGCACTATGGAGCTATCCAGAGCCACTGCAGCCCTAGTTCGATCCCCGGCCAGGGAGCTTCCCACAGGGTGCAGCAGACCTCTCCTGTCTCCCGCTGCTCCCCTCAGCGGTGGGTTTCAGTAGATCCACCTGTTCTGCTCCCCACTCTGTCTCTGGGGCATCTTCTCACCCCCACACCTCTGGTCTGCACCCCAGCTTGTATGCCTAAATGAATAAGCCTTTAAAAAAATAATAAATTAAATAAATAAAAGGAATTTGAGGCTCGGAGAAGTGGGTGGCTCGTCTCCCTCTCCCTTACAGCTCTTCGCTCTGTGGCCCCAGGTTCCTGCGTGTCTGGGAGTCTGCTCTGGCTTTGTCTGCTATCATTTTTATAGTCAGGTTTGATCCCTCCTGCCTGACCCCAAGACCCTGAAGCAGGGGCTGGGAGCAGGTGTGGACGGAGCGCACTGGCGGCAGCAGGCACGTGTGTCCCTCAGCACTGTGCCGGCTCCGGGGTGGCCGTCTCGATCCAAAGGAGAAGGCCGCCATGGGATTAGCAGCGCCTGCCCCATGCCCAAGGAAATGCACCAAGAGTCACAACTGTCCTTTGAAAACGCTTCCCCAAATGCTCTCAAAGCCCTCGGGACACCCGAGACCAGCTCTGCGGGCATCAGAGGCCAGGCCGCTGCTCCCGGTGTGGGAGGCAAAGCCCCCAAAGACTCTCTGCAAATCCACAGTGGAGTCCAGGTCAGCCATGCCCGGTCCTGCTCCTGCCCCGGGAACTCCGGGGTCACAGGTGAGGGGCCGTGCGCGCACCCCACCCGACCCCTTACCCGCAAGGTGTGGTGCTCCTGGGTGAGGTACGTGGTCACGTGGGAGTGCAGCGTCACCGTGTCCAGGAACTGGGTCCACAGGGCCATCAGGTGGGAGGTGAGCCAGGCCAGGTCCTTGCTGACCTGCTCCGCTATCTTCTCGGGGCTGTTCAACATCTGCAGAGGCAAAGGCGGCGTGAGAGATCACGGCTCCCCAGCTCCGGCGCTCGTGGCGTCCTCTCTGGCCTCTCTGACGGCTACAGGGGTCCCCCCCTGGCCTGGTTGACACCCCGTGGTATCCCGAGCTCAGGGGCACGTCAGCGTCTGCCCCGTGGCAGGCAGGACGCCAGGCACTTCACGCACTTTCCCTCCAAGCCCTGCAGGTGCCCTTTGCAGCTGCTGTTTACGGAGAAGGACAAGAAGAGTCGGGGGGACTGCCTAGCCCCCATCACACACCTGCGGTCCACCTGCCAGGTCTGAGCACAAGGTACAGCCCGGGCTGCCATCACATTGCAGGTGCTGGGAAAACACCTCCTGAGATGCCAGCAAGTCAGCCTGACCTCACGATTCCTATCTAGCTGGGCGATGTCCACAAGGCGGCGCTCACAGCTCTGCCACCTCTGCCCGGGGCACCCCACATTTCTTAAGGAGCATCCCAGGTTGCCATAACAACACAAAGATGCCTGTCTAGTGAGGATGCGCTGGTAGGAGCCTTCGGGTAGCTTCGGCTTAGCATTAGGGGAGTAGAGAGTGACTGTAAGTCTGCAGAGGGGAGGGGGAGGGCAGGTTCCTGGGGGGCAGGGAGCCAGCTGTCAAGACCTGACGCTGACCTCTAGGTGTCATTTCCTCGGCAAGCGTTCCGTGAGCCGCTCCCGAGTGCCCAGCATGCATCTAGAGTAACGGGGATGCAGCGGCGTTAGTGGAGGGTCTCAGCCTGCAGGGACCCTCAGCCAGCAGAGGGAATGGGAAGGTGGGTTATCAGTCAGAGTGGGGGGGCCCTACCAGGAATGAGGCAGCAGCAGGAGTCTGCAGTCAGTACTGCAACCCCATCTCTGCACCTCTTCTCTGCCCTGTACCTCGGCTTCTTCAACTGTAGAATGAGGATGCAAAACAAAGAAGCACTTATTGAATATAAGGCCCTAGCACTCCTGCAAGTACAACGCCTGGCTTCAAACATTGGACACTGGGCCAACGGCTGACACCAGACGGCAGCATGGGCGGGTGTGAGACATTGAGAGTTAGACGAGAGAGGCAGAAGGCAGAACCTAGCAGCCAGGGGTGCCCGTTAATTACTGGGTATTCGCGCTGTGTAGCTAATGAGCAGCGGCCAGTACGGGCATCATTCGCCATCACGTCTCTGAGCCACTTTTTCCAAGAGGAAAGATCAGCCTGTGATGAGGGCACCGCCGCAAAACCCCGAACTGACCGAAGGACCCTCATTTTCTTCCCAGGGAAGCATCTTTCCAGAGCTGACTCTGGGGGCCAAACAGCAGCTTCCACTCTGGCCCATGTCCACCAGGGTTATGAGACCAAAGAGCACGACCAGACTGAGCTGGGGACAGCGGGTGTGGTCAGCCATGGGGACACCTCCAGGCTAGGAGGCGGCTCTGGGGTGGCCTGGGAGCCAGCGGTCTATGCGCTTTGCCTAGGGCCCCAAAGAGAAAAAGGAAAGCTCTTCATTAAACGTGTCTTTGGGAGAACCATTTTTTCCCTGGTAGTTGATTACAGAAATGGCTGCAGATAAGACTAAGAAGCTTCTAATTAAGCCACAAGAGGACGATTCTAGTCTCGGGATGGTAGGCCTGAGCAGCAATGGATGATGGGTGTGAAGAGGTTTCTCAGCCAGACCGAGAAAAGGCCCTTCACGCAGACAAGGTGGGGATGTGGGCCAGCACCGCTGCAGGTGAAGAGAACTCACAGCCCCGGGGCTATCCTTCTGGCTGCTCTCCCAGGCTCTCGGCTTGCTCCTTTGTTCCTTCCCTCCGTCCCTTGTGCCCTTGCTGTGCTGCTGACTGACTTCACTTACAACATGCCTTCCATGGTCTTCTCTGTGGTTTCAAATGGCAAGATTTCTTAAGCTGAGTGATAACCCATTGTGTGAGTGTATATGATGGTGGTAGTGGTGGTGGTGATGGTGAGGATGGTGGTGGTGGTGGTGAGGATGGTGGTGGTGGTGGTGATGATGGTGACGATGATGATGGTGGTGGTGGTGATGATGGTGTTGGTGGTGGTGATATTGGTGATGATGATGATGGTGGTGGTGGTGGTGATGGTGGTGGTGATGGTGGTGATATTGGTGATGATGATGATGGTGGTGGTGGTGATGATGAAGGTGGTGGTGATGGTTAGGACGGTGGCAGTGATGACGATGGTGATGGTGGTCATCACCATTACATTTCTTTTATTTACTCACCCACTGGTGTCAGCTTGTCTCTATGCCTTTGCTATGGTCAACAATGCTGCAGTGACTATGGGGGTACGATAATAATTACCCTAAAAGGTGTGAGGTGAGACCCCATTGTGATTTTGATTCATCTGGGGAGTTCTTAGAAAAGACAAATACCTGAGCTCCATCCCCAAATGTTCTGTGTCATCCACTTTGGGTGCGACCAACAGTGCATATTTCATGTTTTTTTTTTAATATATATTTTTGTTGTTATTTATGTCTTTTACATTTTGTATTCCCCTTGGGTAGATCCATCTCCACGGTCCCTTGTGTTCTTTTCTATTCCATTTTGAGCACTTTTCCTTCCCTCCCTCTGCCTCCCTCTCCCTCCCCCC
>PVIJ01011135.1:0-56262 GCA_004024925.1 Scalopus aquaticus
CATCCACTCACCTCCCCCCCCCACTCTACACACCCCTCCATCTGCCTCACACCCACCTCACACACCCCCTCCCTCACACTCACCTCCCTCTTACCTACCTCCCTCACACCCACCTCACACACCCACCTCCTTCAAACCCACCTCACACACCCACCTCCTTCACACCCACCTCACACACCCACCTCCTTCACACCCATCTCCCTCTCAGACACCGCCCCCTCTGCTGATGGGCTGCTTAGTCCCTGCCCTGCAGCTTGGCTCCCTGTGAGGTCACCAGGCTGAGCTGCCCTTTCTCTAGGGGTTTGGGCTCTGGAATAGAGGTCAGAGCACACATTTTCATTGTCATCAGAGAAATCTTTGTCCAACTGGGCTGAGGGTTGCAGTTTCCTTTTACTATGTCTGCCTGATCTAGATCCCCCTTTTTGGGCGGGGGCGGGGGGAGATACTTTTGAGCACCTCTTCTTATAAGAGAGTTGGGGATGGCATAGGTCAGGGGTTGATAAGTTTATTTTAGGCTTTGCAAGGTCACATACAGTTTCTGTTACCTATTCCTTTCTTTTTCTCTACTTGTTCCTCCACCCTTAATTGTTTTAAAGTATCAAGGGAAAAAAAACACTTTTAGTTCATCAGCTATACAAAAACAGGCCATGCCCACATTTGGCCAGTTTGTCCGTTCCTGGATGGGGTGAGCTCTCAAATTGTTATCTGCTTAACATGTCACAAAAATGAATCCTGGGCCTAGAGAGACCAAGCTGTGCTAATGTCTAATTCCAAAGAGCACCCTGTGCTAGAACCCAGTGAGTTTGGGAAACAGGTCTGATCCCACAGGGCCTCATGGAGCTTTTCCTCTGTGGGTGGGACCTGGCTGTCTCCAAAACTAGACTTAGGAGTTTCCACTATCTTTGTCTGTGGAACTGTCTTTAAGGAGAACTGTTGTGGCCTGGTGGTCCTTGAAATACACTTGGAACAACACTTTTATAGAAGAATCCTCTCCCCAATGCAGCTACTGGCTTTGAAGCTTCTACTTTCCTTTTTATTTTTGAATAAAACATTATTGATTTACCTTTTGTTTAACAATCTATATAATTTGGAGATTACAGCTTCACACCTCCACATGTATGTATGCTTCATTGATTCACCATCAGCCTCTGGAACCTTCTAGAACCTTCACACCATCACGTGGGTCTCTACCCTTTCCTTTCCCTTTCCCCTCAGGTAGCCACTGTATTTTTCAGAATCTCAAAGTTATTTTCGTTGTGTTTTGCCAGTTTGTTTGCTTTGGTAATTTATATTCCACAAATGAGAGGAACCATCTGGTAATTGTCTTTCACTCTCTCCCTTATTTCACTTAGCATAATCACTCGAGTTACATCCTTATTGTTGCAAAAAGCAAGATTTCACCTTTTTAATAGCTGAGTAGTATTCCATTGAGTGCAAATAGCAGCACTTCTTTATCCAGTTATCTGTCGATGGACATTTAGGTTGATTCCATGGCTTGGCTACTGTGAGTAATGGTGCATACTTTTCAAATTAGTATTTCATATTTGAAGAATCTAATTTTCATCTGGAGTTTGGACCCTGTCCCCAGTCACCCTGGCATGAATGTTAGGAGGACACATCTGTCTTCACCCATAAAAGGGGCACCAAGGACCCCATGGGAAGATGGGTGGGACATTGTGAGTAGGAGACGGAAGGAGCCCAAGAGCCTGGAAGGGGCGGCACACGGGAAGTGTTGCTCCATGCCCCTCATGCCGCAAAGGATACAGGGTGTTTCCTCTTCCCCAGCCAGGAGTCTTGGCAATCATTCATTATACCCAGGGGAATGCGAAGGACTCCTCCCCACTCCTGCACCTCCCATGAGGGCTGGGGGTGGTGCGCAGAGAGGAGCACTAGCAAAGACTGCAGGCAGGTACCTGGGGTAAGAGGCGAGTGGCCTGAGTGTGGGAGCTGCTGTTGACAGCGAAGTTGCATTTGTTTACTATGACCTCCAGGAGAGAGTCCTGGGCAGCGTTCCGGTGACATTTCAGGGACTTGGGGCTCTAGTGTGGGAAGGGGGTGCTTACACTCTACTTACTCCAGCCTCCCTGCTCTAGAATTGGGTAAGGTGAGGCCAAGGGAAGTCCCTCAGCTCATTCATCATCGCTTGGTGGCCAGTCTGCCCTCAATCGTGGGGAGAGAGATGCCCCGCCCCCCGTGAGGGGCTTTCTCAGGTGGAATGTATTCTGTGATCTTTGTTTCCTAAGGGCGGTGAGGCAGGTGGATCTGAGGGGCACGCGGATGCAGGAGCTGGGGTGGGTTGGAGGTGGAGAGTTTGATCAAGGTTTTCGAACTGTGGTCCCCAGACCATTAGCATCAACACCCCCTGGAAGCTAGTCAGCCCCTCCATGATGACTGTATCAGGAGCCCTGGGGGTGGGGCTGCCACCTCTGCATTAGCCTGTTGGGTGACACTGATATTCCCCAGAGATGGGGAGTCCCTGGCCCTGGGTCCTGGGGTGGGGGGGAGGAGGCAGGCCCAGCTCTCCACCTTGACCAGAAAGCAATGGAAACCTGACAGAGCTGCCAGAAGTTTCTGGAGAGAACTCTCTTTGTTCTTCCTGCCCTCCCCACCAGCCAGTGTTACTTAGGTCTCCTTCCCACTGGGCATATCCCACAGTCACCCCTCGGGGCCCACAGCCTTATCTGCAGGTCCCAGATAAAGAGTGAATTGGCCTAATCAGTCCGACTGGACTGGCTGGCTCCGGGGAGGTCTGCTCGTGGTGCCACCGCCAGAAATGGAGCTGTTCATGCGGCTGACCCCGTCCCCCACCTTGTGGGCCCCCTGGCCACCACCCCCTCTCCCCCAGAAAACACCAGTCCTCCGTTAGACGCTCCCTCTTTCCAATCAGCCCCCAGCGACTTTATTCCCAAGAGAGATAAGCTGTGACTTATCTAGGGCTTCTTTGAAAATCTCAGGGGCAAAAGCCTCTATGTCAAGGTCAGGCTGTCTTATGGATGATGGCTGAGGGAGAAAAAGAGGAATTGGACTGAAACTCTGTCAACCTGCTGCAGAACAATAAGGTTTTGTATCTCTCAATAGTATTGCAAAGTAACTGACACTCAGAAGCACGGCTCATTCTTTGCCTTTATTGAGGATTTAGCCAATCACTTAAGCCACTGTTTTGCTTATTATTAGGGTGCCTGGCTAGGTGACTTGGTGGGGGAGGGTGTCCCCATGTTGCAAAGAGGGGGAGGCAAGCTTAGAGATGGCCGTTGTCTTCCTGCAGGCTCAGTGAAGTCCTTGGCTGGCTCAGGGGCTCCGAGTCCCGTTGCCAGCTTAGTGCCGGGACCAGGGCTGCTGCCTCTGAAGGCTCCATCTGCAGGGGAGGTTGGCTGATGGGCCAGATGTGCCTCCCAGATGTTGCTCCCAAGCGCAGCCTGTGTGGCATGAAGGCTCATCCAAAGGATTTTTAATACTGGGGAAAATGTCACTCAGGGCTGGCTCAGGAATTGGCAAGGAATGGCTTCGTGTGAGTGAGACAAGAGGATGGGCCAAGAAGCAAAGCAGGGTGGTTTCCAGGCCATCCTGGGCAGCAGCCCCCAGGCAAGGTGGGGCTGCAGCTGGGACAGGGAGGCTCGGCTGCGCAAACTGCAGTCACCTGTCTGGTGTCCTCGCTCTGCCCTGGCGGTGCTTCCTTCTTCCATCTGCCTCTCTGCTCTAAACTAGGAGGTAGAGAGACCCCAGAGTATGAGCACAAATGTCTGGTCAGCGTCCCAATTCATGGTGCAGGCAGAGGACCATGACTGAAGGTGCTGGTTGCAGGAGCTGCGTGGGTATGCAGGGGTGAGGGAGGGCGACCCCACAGCCCAGTGTGTTCGCTGTGCATTTTCCTTGCGTGGTGTCAGCTGAGTTTTCACACAGAGCCCCACTGCTGCAGAGGGGTCTTCCCGGGCCTGAAGTCCCGCCCCTTAGCTTCCATCTCCTGCCTCAGTGGTTCTGACTTTGGAGGGTCCAGAGGATTCCATGGCATACAGTTTAGAGACCCCCAGGGGAACCTAATTAATTCACAAGTTACTAGCAAACTGGAGGGGGTGGGGTGGGGACTGTGCCTCATTGTGAAATCTTAGGGGCTCCCATTCCCTGGGAGTCTGGTCAAGTGTGGAGAGACCTTTTACTTGCTAGACCAGCCTGCTACCCTCAGCCCAGGGGTGGACCTGCTACTAGAAAGACAGAGGAGGGACTCACGCAGGGCGGGGTCCCCGATCCATTTTCTCGGGGACGGAGGTGAGGGAGGCAGTGCAAAGAAGAGGGAACAAAGCCAAGAATTTGGACTTGTCTCTCCCCATTCTCTGGTTTTCCCTCATGGGCCGCAGTAACCCAGACTGTGACATATCACTCCCCCAGCTGCTTCTCAGAAAGCCCATCTGTCCATGTCTCCCTCCTAGGACCCGCACCCACTCTTTCTTTCATTTTCAAAACAAGTTGGGCCTGCACTGCAGCTGTAACCCGCTATGAGGGTGAGTCTGACTCCTGATGTACAAGAAAGACACTGGGTGCTAAGAAGACCTGCAGGAAGGAAACTGCTGCTGCTTCGCAAATCATGCCTAAGTCTTCCTCACCCACCTGCCGAATACCCCCAGGGACTGGGTTCTGCACCAGGTCCTCATGTGGAGGTCAAGTTTGTTTGAACAAGGCATCCTCCACGACTGGGGTCCTCCTTTCCTGGGCATTGGGTGTCTCCCTTAATTTAGGATTCAATTTCCATAAGCACAGGGACTTTGTTTAGCTGAGAACAGTGCTTCCCACCCAGCGGATGGTTGAGGTTTATTGAATGGAGTCTTTGGGGGGTCTGGTGCCAGGGAAGGCAGTGTCTGTCCTGGTCTTCGCCTGTGCGGTCCTTCCTGGTGGGACTCCCTCCCTGTCCTCTGCGCCCCGAATCCTTGCCTGTCGCTTCTCTCAGCCTCTGACTCACCCTTCTATGGAGCCATCCGGCTTCCCACCACCTGCCACCGTCAGGCCCTGGCCACGGTCCCTTTGGACACCTGCTCCTACTTTATCAGACTCTGCTTTCTTCTTTGGGTAAATGAAGGAGACCAAGTTCTATTCAGGGAGCGGCCTAAATGCTGAACTGTGATGAAGGACTGGCCAGTCAGGGATGGGTACTGAAGACAGAGGAAATCACAAGCCCACTCTCAGGAGCCTGCTGTCCGAAGGCGGTCAGCGCATACTGGGGCCCAAGAGCCAATTGTTAAATTTTCAGGAATTTTCCAAGCTGGTGGTCAAATACAGCGCTCAGTTAAGTCATGGCTGATCTGCAGCCATGAACTTGCTCCAGATACAAGAGTTTGGCACCAATCTATGGAAGCCTTCTATGAGAGTCAATTGACCAGATGGATTTTACAAACATGACTAGTGTGTATTTTATTATTATTTGTAAACTGTCTGCTTTGTATCAGCAAAATTTTATTATATATATTTTTTTTCTTTTTTTTTTTTTTTCTGGAGAGCCACTTGTTAAGCCTTTGCCAGCACCCCACTGTTCAGTACCTGGCGCTGAGACCGTTCCGAGTTCAAGTGTTTTGTCAGAGGAGAGCCAGGTTCTGTGTGATTGAGAGGCGGGGACTTGCTTGCCCCTGGAGTTGGCGAGCTGAGTCTCGGAGCTAGAAACGAACGTAGCGGATGGGCCCTGGGCTTGCTCACGATCACAGACTTGGCCAGTGGGAAACAGGCCTGGGAGTCTGCTCCTTGGCACCTGCCATGTTGCTCGCCAGCCTCCTGCACACTCTCCTGGCCCCGGGGATATCCCGTTCTCTTTCCTGGTTCTCATGGGCTCTGCAGATGTTCTCAGACTCTCTTGGGCCTTTCCCAGGAGGGGGATGGGAGGCAGGCGGGGAAGGGGTGGCCCAAGTCCGAGGGCATTCTGAGGCAACATCTGCCACAGCTGGTCCCCAAGCTGGCCAGACACCCTTCAGTCACGCTCTGACAGATGCATCCAAATAAATCAGTTCACAGCAGGAAAGGGCTTGGAGAGTCCAAGTCTGGTGAAACCCGATCTGGTCTGGAGGGACAGAGAAGCCATGTCTGAGAGAGCTAAGTGGGGCCGGCCCCAGGCTGGGTGCTGGTGTTCCGAAGGGGGTCCCTACGGGGGCGGGGGGGCCTTTCTGTGTCTTTGCCCTGGGGGTCCTACTCATCCTCTCTTGGTTCAGCTGGCTTTTGGAGCTGTTGACGTGAAGGGTTCTGGAGGGAGAGAGCTCAGCTCTCCAGGGCTGACCCGCACCCGAGGCCTGCTCCCCGAGTCTGCAGACAGCCACTGAGGCCTGCGGGCAGGGTGATCCTGGGCTGGCGTGTAGACAGGTGACAGGCCTGGTGTGGCTCACAGGTTGACTGGTCAAAGGACTGTGAAGCCCTCTGAGCCCTCCCCAGAGTTGGGGGTCAGCTGTTGTGTTCTGAGTGCTCTTGGGGGTGCTATGTACTCCAACCAGACACGTGCTGCTTTCTTTCCACAGTGCAGAGAATCACAAACATTCCCTTCTCAGGAACTTTCTTTTCTTTGGGGTCATGTCACCTCCTAGAGTGACGCGTTCATCCCCGTCCATGCCCCACACTGGGAGGGCAGCGGGAGGGTCCTCTCAGTTGTCTCCTTCAGGTCTCCTCAGCTGTGACACGCCCATTTCCTTTCATTAAGGAAGAAAGAGAACTTGACTCAGGGTCACTTGCTTCTGCTCATTAATATTTTATTTTTCAGATTCAGAGGGAAATCTCAGCCTTATTTCCCTACAACCTGGGACCCTCACTTGTGTTGACGAGGGAGAGACAGCAGGAAAGAGGAAGGTCTGGCTTCCCACGCCAGTCATTCAATCTAAGATGGGGTGGCCGAATCTTGGATCCAGAAGGCAGGACCCAAGATCCAGGAATCCAAGGGTCCAGGATTTCGAGCAGCAGCGGAGGACAAGGTTGGTAACATTGCTGTGAGGGAGGAGCCAGCCCCATTTGTCCTCTTATTGATGTGTGACATCCAGGCCACTACTTTCGAGCCAGGAGTCACGTGAAACAAACCTTGTTTCTTACACCCTAGCCAGCCCACTGGGGCTGATTGCCACTAGGGAGAGGCCAGAAGCCAGCAGGTGAATGACAGCCCAGTGGAGTCTTACCTCACTCACCTGGCATCGGGGCTGACTCAGAGGACAGGGACTCGTATCATTGCTGCCTCCTGTGCTCCCCTTGGCAGTGTCTCCTTGGAGGGTGGACCCGGCTGAGTTCCGTCGCACTTATAAAAAAGCCCATTGCACCTGGTGTGCGCATAGGCAGAGTCCAAAAATAAATGCTATTGACCCATAGAGATTTGAAGTAAAATTTTGGGGGGTAAAAGAA
This sequence comes from Scalopus aquaticus, assembly GCA_004024925.1. NCBI lineage: Eukaryota > Metazoa > Chordata > Mammalia > Eulipotyphla > Talpidae > Scalopus > Scalopus aquaticus. The sequence goes on from PVIJ01011135.1 coordinate 7,351, forward strand.
GGCAGGTCTGATGGCAGCAGTTATTGCTAATGCCAGCGAGGGGCAAGAACTCTGCAAAGGCCATCAGAGGCCTTTCTGACAGGGTCTAGCCCCGCCCACATCTCTGCCTCTCCTCTCTATCTGTCAGCAACAATAAATTCCCCTCTGAGGGGCAGATACGCTTTTCTAGCAATGACCCAGAGAGTTGTGCTGAGGATCAGCTGAGAATAGGGGAGAGGCCTGGGGCTGGGAGATTGTCATCTTCATTATACTACACTAGGAAACCAAGGTACAGAAGCTCAATGATGAAGAAAGCTCTGAAGAAGCAGAAGTGGCTTATAAAGCACAGAATATTCTACTTCCTAATCTGTGGCTCCTCCACTCTAGGTGATGTCCTACCTCCACTCCCCAGTCTGTATTCTATACTTCACCAGGTACCCACTGCTGAGGTTACTGCCTGGTAGTCCTGATAAACCAGTCCATACAAGGCTGAACTGGAAAGAGGCAATATGGATGATCAGAAAGGAAACGGGTCGTATAGTGGCTTTTATTGTCAAGTTGACAGATTTAGCACATAAACCTATGGATGTCCAATTCATTTTAAATTCCACAGAGTGAATTATTTTTTAGTGTAGATACGCCCCAAATATTGCATAAGAAAGACATCCTTTATACTAAAAATTGGAAACGCAAATTGAACCTGTGTCCTGTTTGACCTGGCACCCCTATTTTAATGGCTGTGAGGGCATCATTTTCATTATCACTGAGACTAACTTTATATTAGAATATTGTAATTGGCTAGTCAAGGGGTGTCTTGGAAAAAGGTTGAGGGCTAACTTTCTGGGTGGATTTGAATTTAATTCTGTGGCACTGTCTAGGAGATCATGACGCTCTGAACATCTTCACATCTGCCCATTTATGAAAACATTGTTATTTCCAGTCACTGGTTTTTATTGTCTCAAAGTTCTTAGATGCTCTGTTCTGGTTTTTAAAATTTTGTTCTGTATTTTACTCTCTCCTGCCTTTGTGTTTCAGTTTACTTAATTTCCATCAACCTATATTCAAATCCACCCAGTCTTCCTTGACTGTGCTGAGTCTACAGATGTGCCAGCCACTGGCTTTCAGCAACAAAAACCATCACTCCAGAAATTGACTGAGATTGTGGTTATAAAGAATCAGTCATAAGGAAGAACTTGTGTGTTGGGGGAAGTAAAGTCCTGGAGGGGAAGACTGGGGGCCTCTGATCCCCAAACATAGTTTTTGTGGAGTCTTTCAGGTAGGAAGATGAGGGTCATGGTGCGTGGAGTCCTTTCTAGCCAACATTAAATCTACTGTGGTTTAGAAGTGAAGCAAGGGGCTTACCTGCTGTTCTCCTACAGTACCAAGGCAGATTCCAGATGGAGACTAGGCAAAGCCTTGAGCCCAATAGAAGGTAAGAGGGAAGTGAGGATGTTAGAGAGTCCAGGGGGAGAAGGTCTCCACCCTTAAAGAGTCAGACATGCAGAGGGCTAGACCTGTGAGCTGAGGCCTCTCAGCACATGGCTCTGTCTTATTCCAGTGGTAGGTCAGGGAGCCTTGTAAGTTGAAAGGCTGCTGGGTAGGTCCTGGAGAGACCTATCCATATTCTCAAGACCATGAACTCCTGGTTTGGAACCAAAACAGATATGCTTTGCCTACATTTATTAATGGCCTAATCTTATCCAGGTAATGTCTAGGCACAGTAGCTCTGGGGTTCTGCATTAGATAAGACCTAGTCTCTACTTGATAGAGAATGTAGTGGAGAAATATCTGGATCTTTGCATTAATCAATTATTTTTTTTAACCATTCAAGTTTTAACTTAAATGCCAATGACGAAGATAGGTCTGTCCTAAAAGTCTACCTTAACCCCTCCTCCCATCACTACACACAGTCCTGCTACAATCATCAAGGCCTAGTGTTTCCCTGTTTATTTACTGACTTATTCACTCATTGAGTATCTTCCCTTCTAGAATATGAACCCCAGCAATGATTAGGAGCAAGTTTCTGCCTTCTGTTCCCTGCTGTATTTTCATTGCCTGGCTAATAATAGGTATTTACTAAATGAGTGAAGAAAAGGAAAGTTCTTTGGCTATAGTTTTGCTGCTCTACAGTGAACTAATATTCGACCTACAGAGAATTCCAGCACTCTTTTTAACATTCTGTTGTATTTTTGTTCAATTTCTTGTTTAACGCTCTATTAAGTGTTTTGCAAAAACAGAAGGCAGAACATAGTCCAGGGATTCAAGCTCTTGGAGGAACACGTCTATGGAATTCTGGTTTTATGATGACTAATACAGCAGGGCTTAACAGCTGCTTTTCTGACTGATTGATTAATTAGGCTTGCGAAGGGTCTGACCCGGTGGGATATTCTTTTGTGAACGGCTGTTCCTCACTTGTTCCTCCAATTGTTCTGAAGGCGAATTCTGTGTGGTGGGTGAATGTTTACTGCTAGGAAACCTTAAAGAACAAAGAACATGAATTCACAAGATAAATATACCCAGGAACATATTTATCCGATTGTAAAAGCTACAACTCTACCCTTAAACAAATCAATTTATGGTAATGTTTTATGAAGCATGTCTCTTACAGGAAATAACTACGATGTTAGACACCCAAACAAATAATAAAATCCAGCACGACTGTCAGTTCTGGTAAGTCTCTCTCTGAGTGCCTGACGGGGCTGCTCATGGAAGCAAAGTCCTCAGCAGGTTTAAGGTCAAAGGTCCTGTGTCTACAGGTGTTAGGGTCACAACAGAATTTGACCTCAGTTCTTTCTAAGCTAAACAGAACTGATTCTTTGTCCAAAAGAAGCTGGAGGAAGGAGTGTGGTGGGGGAAGAGAGAGAATTGAGTAATGTATTGAATAGATCTGTTATTTATTCTACCACATTTATTAAACTCATAGAAAGGGTTAGACACATACCAAGCCTTTTAGGGCCTGGCAGAATGAACAAGGTAAGGCTTCTGCTCCTGCACAGTGATACTTGTTGGGGAAAAGGGTCCAGGTATTGAATTGGTTTGGGGAAGATAATGGGCTTGGATTGAGAGATACTGGTTTGGAGAGGCCGGCAGGATGCTGGGTTGGAGGCAGCAGGCAGTCAGCACACCAGTCACAAATGAGACCTTTCTCCAGGCTCTGGACTCACAAATATAACTGCCAGGCTATGTGTCCTCTCGGGCATTTAAAGTTCGAAGCATCCAGGGCTGCGCATTAGCCCCACGTACTCCTCCTTCGTCCCTATTCTATGTGAATGATACTGTCAGGGGCCGAAACCCTAAACCCAGGTGTTCCCCTCTTCCTCATTCTCCATTCACCCCTTACCCAACCCCAGATGCTGTTGACTTCATCTCCAAAACATCTCTTGAATCTTTACCTTCCTGGTTATCTCTGTTTTAAATCCTGCCACTTCCTGTCTGCTCTCTTGGCAGCCCCTCCTCTCGCTGGTCTACCTGATCCAACTGTGACCAGCGGCCAGAGTGACCTTTCAAAATGCCCATCTGAACGTGCTGACGCCCCAGTGCCCAGTTGGCATGCTTCCGTGTCTTCCTCTTGCTCTCAAGAAGATGACCTAATTTCTAACGTAGATTCCAAGGCAACCTGGATAGGACCCTTCTGGTCTTGCCTTCTCTCAGCTCCATTTTCTTCTTTTTGTCCACAGGGCTCTTCGTCAGCCTTATACTTGTGCTTCCTCATCTTCTGTGGGACTTCTGCTGTCTGTGGAAGCTGGAATGATGATCCCCTCCCCCAAAGATGTCCATATCTTCACATCTGGAACCCCGAGTACTTCATGTCGCATGGAAAGGTGAGTGAAGGTTGCAGATGGAATGGGGGTTGTTAGTGAGCTGATCTTACCACCAGATGTCATCCCAGGTCATCCGAGTGGGCCCCGCAGAATAGCAAGTGCCCTTTGCTTGTTAGAAGGGGGGGAACGAAGAGAAGTGTGAAGTGATTTGTGGGAAGGACTCAGTCCTCAGTGCCAGCTTTGAAGATGGAAGGGAGCACAAGCCAGAGAATGCAGGCAGCTTCCAGAAGCCAGAAGAGACAGGAGCTGTCAGAGAGGACTGCCATCCCGCCAGCACTTTGATTTGACCACACTGAGACCACACCATGCTTCTAAGCACAGAACCGAGTGATAATAAACATGTGTGGTTTCAAGTCATGATGCTTGTAGTGATTTGTCGCAGGCACCATCAGAAGCTGCACCCACCTGGCCCTGCCCCTGGCATGTGCTTCTCCTTCTCTCCCTTGTCCTCTGGTTAACTCCTAGGAGCTTAGCTCAGGGCCAGAGCTCACCTTTGGCTTTTTTATTATCAGCTTGAAAATTAATAAGGCACCTGACCAGGTAACAATTCTTTTTATAATAGATTTTCTCCTCTCCCTTTTTGACAATTTGTCATAATCCCAGTTGTGAGTGTGTTAATGTGCAATGCGGATGGTGTGCTGGTGAGAAGCACAGATGATCCCTGAGCCCAAAGCCTTGGGTGTAGGTCCAGCCTCACCTCGTGTGTGTCTTCACTCTGTGTATTCATATGATCTCACTGATAAAACAGGAGTAACAACAGCACATGCCTCATGGGACTCTTGAAAGAATGACACGAGCTCACGGAGGACTGAGAACTGTGTCTGCCCTCCAGTCCCGCCTTCCAGTGACTCTCCACATGGAGCCCTCCCTGGAGGTGGCATCCTCAGCGCCTTCCACAGGGTTGGCATATTGTCAAAGGTGTCACTATCTCCATCTACAGGGATGGCATAAATGCATTAAAAAGTAATTCAGAAGTGGAGCTTGGGAGAGGATGGGTTTGAAAAGACATGTCAGAAATGACTCCCAAATTGGTTACACGAAAGCAGGATTTCTCAACTTGTGCACAGCTGACATCTTGAGCCAGATGATTCTTTGGTGTGTGGGTTGCCCTTGTAGGGCATTTGGGAAGCAGTGCATTGTAGGAAGTCTAACAGTATCCATAATCTCAACCCACTAGAAGCTAATAGCAACTCTTCTCCATGCTACTGGGATAACTATAACTGTTCCTAGACATTTCCACCTGTTCCCTTTTGGGGGAATCACTACCTTTTGAGAACTGCTGAATAAGAATGCAACCATCACACCAAACAGCAATGTGAGTGTGGGCTGGCACAGGAGCATGCAGGTGTCCTTCACCATCTTGGCCTGGCAGAACCCTGGGGTGGTGCTTGCCTGGGAGCCCCCAGCAGCTTATCTGCAACAGCTCAGCAGCTCAAGGTCTGTGAACCCCAGAGTATGATTTGGTGTGAGAGGCAGAGTGTGATTGCCTGTCTTAAAGTCACAACATAATCATTTTCTGAAAGCAGGAAGGGCTTATCTCAAAGCAGACAGTTCTTGAACTTTTCAGAAGATAGATTTTCACAGTAATCTAAATGCCAGAAAGATTTGAATAAGTGGGATAAAATTTTGGATAACAGTTGACCTTCACCTTTGGCTTCCTTTATTATCAGCTTGAAAATTAATAAGGAGCCCATTAGTTTCCTCCCCCTATAAAGTAGTTCTTTAAATTCTGTTTATTCCCAGAAAAGGGTTACTTGGGTAAATCCTGGCACATAAACACATGACTTTCCTGTTGTGAGGGCGGCAGTGGGTGCCCGAAGGAGGTCGTGAGCCCCTCTCTCCAGTTTTATAAAAGGATTGGAGCACCCCTAGAATCGCATATGATAAAGGCAGAGACAGGGAGAGGGTCAACTCCAAGCAGCCTTCAGTCAGGGATTCTCCACTTGTGTGATTTTGAGGTTCAGCAGAAGAGGGCAATGGTCACCCCTAAGGAACTGAGGAGCCCCTATTCCTGTCCAAACCTCTCCTTATGCTGTGACCCGCTGGCTTTGGCTCTAGAAATGAACCCCCAAACAGTGTTTAATTGGGAAGCAAGATAATGCTGGCCCCTCTCCTTTAAAAAGGGATTCTGAGGGGGTGAAAACCAAGAGCAAAGTCAAAGATGCCCCAAAGAACCTCTGGGAAAACCAGTTTCTCCACTTTCTGAGGCAGTTGAAAGGATGGGGGAGATAAGCTCCCAGGCAGCTTGGAAGAAAGAGAGGCCACAAATAGAACTGAATCTATTTTTAAAACGGAGGTGGAGCCAAGTTATTTGGCAGGGCAGGTCTCTGCCCCCTTAGACAGGCGCAGAGACACTCACTACCCTGGGGCATCACACAGACTGCGTCTACTGCTGCCCTTGGGGACCACGTGAAGTTAGCAACACGAGAGCTAATCTCACCCCCAGTTATACATCTGTGTTTTACATGTACTTTCATGTGACAAGTGCCAGTTAGTGTTAGAGGCAGTTTCTCTGCTCATGAAAGTTGGTGCATTGTGGTGGGAAGGACTTCAATGCCAATCCTAGGACTGGTGCCAGGGAGATGAAATGGAAGAGCTGGACCCAGAGAGACGGATCCTGCTTGGAAGGTGAATGTCATCTCACCAGGAAGGACAGAAGAGACACAGGGAATTAAAAGACCTTGGGATGTTTGGGTTGAGAAGTTGGACAGCGGCCAAGCTGGCTGTGTAGGTCAGTGAGAACTTGGAGATCACAGCATCCAAAGACCCATTTGGCAGGTGAGGGAAGGGTCAAGAGGGGGTGACCTGCTCAAGGACAGACCCCAGAGTCCACAGGGATGGAGGGCAGAGGAGCCAGTTGCCTTCATCCATTGCACTCTCTGGCTTCAGAGACATTCAACCCACCCAGTGATCTCCGAACTTTGTAGAAGAGGCTAAAGAGTAAATTATAATATTAGGGTTTTTTCCAAATAGTAATTTATCAACAGATGTTGCCAAAAGGCTATAGGATTCTTGGCAATCAATAACTCCACAGGCCATTTTCCCCAAATAGGGAAACATTTGTTAAAAAAAAAGTAAGAGATATACTTCTCTCTGTATAGTATTATCGTACTAAGATCCTGGGCGTAGACTTGTAAAAAGGGAGCTCAGAAAGATTTGTATGAAGAATTTTCAGTATGCAATCCACTGGGCTATGGGTAGCAGCTGAGACACCCCTCTGCCTAATTGTCCTTGCACTCGACTTCTCTCTCTTAGAAAAGTCAACAAGAGCAATAACAATATTTCCATTGTCCTTGCCCTTGGTCACACCTCACATGGGAGGCACGATTTACTTTTGGACTCCACATCTGAAGAGGACACGTTCAGACATTTGGTTCAAAGAGGAGCTAAAGGAACTGAAATGTTTTCAGGGATGTGGGAGGAGACCCGGAACTTGTAGACCATCCCCTGCTCCTTAGTATTTTCTCCCTCCCCTCCTCTGTCCTCCGCTTTTCTTTAGTTTCTTTGCCTCTGCTTCTCCTTCCCTCTGAGGCTCCCTTCTTTCTTCAGAGCACCAGAGTAAGATGTTGCCAAAAAGTCTCTTCAAAGTACTGAAATATGTTCTTGGACTTTGAATTAGGAGGTCATGGGTGAATTTAAGACTCAGTAGAATGGAGAGAGTGAGTTGGGGAGCACAGAAATCTGCTTGCAGCCTCTTGAGGTGTATACGAGAAGAGAATAGTGGAAATAGTACAAGTAGACTCTAGGATCCTTTCTAAATTTCGACTCTCTCCTATCGACTCACAAAAATTTATTTCTCCATTAGCTGCACCTGTGGAGGGTGTCGAGCGTTTGCTTTTCCCAGGGGGCTCCGCAGCATCTAGTTGGGGATCACTTTCTTAACTCCCTACAGGTGGGTCTGACCTTAGGTTATTGTTAGAACATCAGGTTTGTTCCATGAAGCACTGTCCCAAGAATGTGATGCTGGATGTGACTTGGCTCTCTCCCACATCTCCTTTGGATAGATCCATCACAGGATTTCCTTCGGTATTCATAAAACCTTAAAGTGTAGACTCATATTTCAAAATATTCCTCATAGAAAACTCGTAAGTTTTTTTTTAATATATATATTTTTATTGTTATTTATATCTTTTACATTTTGTATTCCCCTTGGGTAGCCCACCACCAATTCACCCGTGATCCATCTCCGTGGTCCCTTGTGTTCTTTGCTACTCCATTTTGTGCCCTTACCCTCCCCTCCCCCCAAACCCCCCTCCACCCCCTGAGTGTCTCTTTCCTATTTGGTTTCCTTATAGTCCTGTTATAAGTGAAACCATTCGATATTTTTCTCTTTCTTTCTGGCTTATTTCACTGAGTATGATCCCCTCTAATTCCATCCATGTCACTGCAAATCTTCTTTGAATGCTGAATAGTATTCCATTGTGTATATGTACCACATCTTCTTGATCCAGTCATCTATTTTTGGGCATCTGGGTTGCTTCCATACCTTTGCTATTGTGAACAGTGCTGCAATGAACATACAGGTGTATGTATCCTTTTGAATTAGTGTTTTTGTGTCCTTTGGGTAGATTCCTCCAAAAGTGGTATTGCTGGGTTATATGGAAGTTCCATTTTTAGCAGTTTGAGGAAGCGCCATACAACTTTCCACAGTGGTTAGACCAGTTCTTATTCCCACCAGCAGTGCAGAAGAGTTCCTTTTTCTCCACATCCTTTCCAGCATAAAATCGTAAGTTTTAACATAGTCTGAGTAAAGTCAAAAGTGAGAGCTTGATCTTTTAGTTCTATAAGAATCTTCAATTTCTAGCTAATTCGATCCACAATCCCAAAGATGGAAATGTTGTCTTCTACCCTAACTCGTTTACCCTCTTCTCAAGATTCCTGATTCTCTTCTCCACTCCGCCCTCTTCTCTCCTCCATATTTTTCTTACCATTTTGATACATTCTTCTTTTTCCCCTAAAGATATTTAAAAACACATACACCAGTAATATATGAATACATTGTCATTGCAGGGGGGAGACAGAGGGGTCCTCTCAGTAATATAAATCTTCAATTCCTTTCCTAGCTGCACACAGATATTGGGGCTTAGGTTATGTTCTCTATTCGTTTATTATCCAAAGTGAGGTCTAAGGAACACCAGCATCAATATCTTTGGGGGACTCTTTTGAAATGCAAAATCTGCATTTTAGTAAGGTCCCCAGACAATTCCTATGCACACAAAAGTTTGAGAAGTGCTTCTGCTCTATACCAGTAGCTGCCAAACTTTTTGAACTTTTTGAATTGTTCACTCCCATCTGTAAAATGATCTTGAGTCTATACATCTAAGATATAGACTTAAGCTGCTGATAATAAGCGTGCTAGTATATATACACATATATGTGTATATGTAACATAATATATATATATATATATATGTATATATATATATATACTTTCCTATCAATATTAAATATCAGTTCAGCTTCTTGTAGACAACATATAATTGAGGCTTGTTTTTTAAATTCACTCTGTCAGTCTCTGTCTTAAGTGGTATGTTTAGACCAATTACATTTAAAATGATTATTGATACAGTCAAATTACCATCTACCTGATTTATAACTATATTTCATTCATTAACCTTGTTTTTTTTTTTTGTTTTTGGCTTTCTACTGTATTTCTGACTTCTCTTTTTAATTGAGCATTTTTATGATTCCATTTTCTCTTATTTCTTAGCATATCAATTATACTTTTTAGAACTTTTTAAAGTGGTCACCCACAAAATTGTGATACTTGTTTGCACTGAATCCAAGTTCAATTTCAAGTGACATCACACCACTCCTGGGTAGTTCAGGTACTTTGTAGTAACAGGATATTCCCAATCCTTCCTCCCATCCTTTAAAATGTTGCTGTTTTCACTACCCACAAACTATCACAACTGAATCCACTGCAGGTAATAACTTTGAACGAGTTGCTGATAAGAAAAATAAAAGGTTTTGTTTTGCCTTCATGTATTCTTTCTCTGTTTTTCCTTTCTTTATGAAGATTTTAGATTCTGACCTATACAATTTCCCTTCTCTCTGAAGAACATTTTAACATTTTTGTAAGACAAATCTACTTCTGACAAGCTCCTTCCGTTTTCCTTTGTCTAAGAAAGTCTAGTCTTTATTTCTCCTCCTTTTGAAGTATACTTTCCTAGATACAGAATTGTTAATCTTTGTCAATCTTCTTCCCAAAAGGAAGGACCAGCTCTTCTTTAACCCCTCTAAAGATGGTCTCATGCAAAGAAAACCCTCCTGAGAAGTTTTGACAAGCTTCCACCAAACAGTATATTAATTTTCAATGGACCGTATTGGGGTGTGGGTTATGGTAGATGGATTTCTAATGTCTAATTTTCATCTCTTTTGCTTACCGTGGAACCTCATTCATTTCATATTTGTTTTCAAATAAAAACAGAAAGCTGCTATTGCTTTTCAAATTGCAAGCTAACAGATTTGGAGTTTTAGCCATTAGAATAATAACTACAAAACATCTGATAGCACACAAGCTGCTTCCACAAACATTTTAATCTTCCCCACTGTGCTGTGAAGTAGGCATTCTTTTTTTAATGTTTATAAGTGAAGGTCTGAAAGCTCAGAGCATGTAAATGACTTACCCAAAGTCCAAAGCTAAGGAAGGGTAGAGAGGAAAATTGTTTCCAGCTCTGTATCTCCATCGTGCTATTTCTATAGCACCGCATCAGCTTTCTGATTTTATGAACTGATTTCCATCTACTCCCTGAGATGACCAACCCAATTGCTTCTCTATCTCCGAGGAGCCTAACATGAGCATAGCTCCTATGGCTTTGAAACTAAAGAGCTAGTGAAAACTATACCAGCCCATGAAGCCAGCCATCTGGTCACCATCTTGGCTTGTCACACCCGACTTTGGATCATGGGCATATGTGAGACAGTAGCAGGAAGGTCTTACCATTTCTTCCTCATCTAGGCCTGTTATTGATCAATCATACTCTTGGCATTTTTGGTTGTGAGCGTGTAAGCATTTGTGTGTGTGTGTTTAAGTGTATATATGTGCACATGTTTCTCTTAAAAGAAGGTAAGTTTTTAAAAACAAAAATAAAGTAAAAATTGGATTAATCTTCAAGTAAGGAATTTAAGAATTCAAACAGAAGAAATAGAGTGTGGGGGTCGGAGGTCATAAGAATATTCACAAAGAACTAAGTAAATGTAAGTATGTTCACTGAATTAAACCAGGGCGTCCTTTCTTAGGGTTGTACCTTTGTTAAAGACATTTTACACATCTTCACGGTACAGTATATCCACTTAATTTCCATTTCTTGCCTGGGTTTGCTAGAACTTTTCAGGATTTTGCTCCCCTGCTGTTGTAACAACAGGCTTGACAATCATTTCGCTTTGCTGCTGCTGCTGAGCGTGCTAAAAGGCGCATTTTCCGCATCTGCTCTCCACACAATGGCCAATGTGGCTGTACAGCAGGGCATGCAGACACCCTCTCTGGAAGCACAGTGGGCTCAGAGAAGCCTGGTAAGTTGAAATGTTTGAATGCTTCAGTTAACTTTTACTGAACTTGCTTGGAAGAGTTAAGTTAAAGGGTCTTTTTCAAGCTCCTTTTCCAAACTTGGGATTTCAAAGACTTAGCTCTGTTGAAACTCCCTCACCCTCCACACACCCACTCCCTACTAATAAAGCTCGTGGTAGGGGCTCTCGGAGGAGATCAGACACTGTCTTCGTTGGGCATAGTTTCTGCTATGCCAGATGAATAAACTCCAGAGAGCTACTGTACATTATATCTAGTTAGTGCTCTGTAGTTCACTTAAAAACTGAGAGTACATCTCATGTTAAGTGTTTTTACCACACACACAAAAATTAAAAACAAACAGACAAAATTTTGCCCTCAGCCTCTGCCCTCTCTGCTGTGATTTCACTGCAAAATCACAACTTTCCTTTAACATTCTACCCCCTTTATTTCTCACAGAACAAACCACTTTTTCTAATGGTCCCCGATGGAGGAGCTCACTATTTGTGACCATTATACCTCAGACCTCACGAATGAGGAAAACGTAGTCACAAGGAGCTCCATGCCCATGTATTTAAAAGGTGCAGTAAGGGGAACAAGAGGCTCAGAAGCAATTAATGTATTTAGGCCAGAGATAAAGAAAATTCAGCATTTGAGAAAATCTTAACAATTTCCTTGTGATTTGCACATTTCCATATAGACTTCTATACCTTTATGATTTTAAGTAGAATCATTATTTGCCAAAATTTGATGTTTTAAGATATGTAAAGATTCAAAATAGTATAATACTTTGAACAGTGGTTAAGTGAACAAACCCACAGTTGACTGTCTTAAGATGTTGATGTATCTTATTGGTAAGAACAGGGAAGAGAACATGGTGCAAAGCTAACTTGTGGGCTGGGTGATTCTGGCTCTTCCATTTGGAACCCTTGGGATGGATCATTGGAACATTCTAGCATCAGGCCCCATTGTCGTAGAATGACAAACCACAATTCATTGACGCTAAGAGACAGGATTTGCTGAAAAAGTTACACAAAGATTAGCAATGGGTTCCATGGTCCTTCTGCTTTTCTCTCTTGCACTCACATCTGGGAGGTGGCTCCATTAAACACTAGGGTTTGAAGAAAGCTAAACCAAGCTAAAGAAAAGTTGATTTTGAATGTAAAGTCAAGCTCTGCTCCCTGACTGTTTTTATGCCTGCGTCCTAGGTGCCTTCTCTGTCAGTCTTCTAGCTGGGTTTGCTCTGTGGAACGACTCCCTCGCCTATCATGTCAGCACCATTTTGGCGGAGGGCCTCTGGAGCAGCTGCTGCCCAGGAGGGCTCTGCTCATGCCCTAAGCTGACACATGACAACTTCTATTAGGCTGAGGTCCTCCATGGGAAGCCAGTGGGCCCTACCAACCATCTCCCTTCTGTCTCCCCATCTGCTAGCTCCCAGGGAGGTGGTGGCAGGGCTTAGGTTAAGAGTGCATCCAAGGCAAGGACGTGGCCTAGAGCTGAAATGCTCATGGGCTCCCTCTTTGTCACATGCTGCCTGGAAGGGGCAAACCTGTCCCTTAGGAGAAGATGGGGCAACTCAGACTACCCCTGCTGAGGGTGTCCAGGCTTCCTCCCACCATCCCTGCCAGATGCTTCACACTGCTTGGGTTTAACAAGACCAGGTGTTTCCACAGAAGGCTGTGCCAAAGGATTCTTGGCATGGCCTTTACACTTGTTTGAATGTTGTGGTTTTTAGTATTTGTTCTGATTTGGTGTGTGGGGGTGTGTATGTTATAAGCCCCTGGCCGGGGACTCCTAGCATGTTTTGAAATATCAGGAAGAGCAACAACACGTGGTGGGGTGGAGCTGGGCAGGCTGGGAGGGGCGGGCTGGGGAGCTGGAGGCCTGGGAGGGGCCGGGCCATGTGTTCTGCTGGTTAGTGCATTGGGCTGGTAAGGCGGGAGGCTGCTGTGCTGGGATCCCCTTCTCAGCCAGGGCTCCCCCACTCTCCTAGACGCTGCGGCTTGAGGGGGGTAGGCTTGAGCAGTGATGTGATTTGATGCTTTCACTATCTGAAGATGAAAATGAGGCTCAAAGAGAGGCAGTGGCCTGGGAAAGGCACATCTTGGTGGTAAGAGCTGACGCGGGTCCTCATCTGTCAGCCTTTGGTGTCTGTTGAATGAATAAGCCAGTCCAAGCCCTCAGCATCCCAGGTCTGTACCTTCACAGTGCTGCCGTCTCCATCAAGAAAGACCTGAAGGTCTCTCGTAGTTAGGGTCACTGTCTGTCCTCATTTCTCCCACCCTGTCCTTGTCCTATCCCTCTCAAATTGAAACAGTTTAGACAATAACCGGTAGGGTCTTTTTCCTAAGAATCTTCTAATCCTTCTACGATGCAGCTTCTCCAAACAGAAATATTCCTCGACCAAAGAGTGGCTGCTGGAGGTGCCAGCTCAAAGCTTCCTGAAGGTACTAGTGATTTTTTTGATTGTAGGTAGCGAGAGCCCTGGTAGACAGGTACATGAATGGCCTTGACCAGGACAGCCTGCAGCCGAACAAAGGGCTCAAAAGCAATTTGCTAGGGCTCATTTTCACTTGCAAAATGAAGGAATTATCCGGGTGGCTCTTAAGGCTCCGACAGCTTAAAAATCTGCATCTATCAGAGAATTTCAGCAGGCATCCCTCTTTCCATGTCTCTCACTAGCTTCCGCATGAATGTGACTGGGGGTACATCTGAGGGCGCTGTGGAGACCTATAGTGCAGGGGCCCTGTTAGAGAAGTAGCAGCCTTTCAGCTGGGACTGCAGGTACTTGCCCATCCCCCTTTACTTCTGCTTTCCAGATTACACTGGGTTTGGGAGTAGGCCAAGAACATATGGTGATGCTGAACTACCATTTCCAACTGGGGCATGCCTGATGTCTCTATAGAAGGCTGTTCTCTAGTGGGGCTCTCCCAGAAAGGAGGCAAAGAGGTCCCCATCTGTCAGACTCTGATTTGGTTTCCTGATCTTGGGAGAACATGGTCTTCCTGGGGGAGTTGACTTTTGTACACCCACATTGTCCCTCGAAACCGGGAGACGCCACTTCCGGTTGCCCCGTGAGCACTGTGGCTCTTCATTGGCTTCACTGGTGCCGGACAACCTGGTCCAAGACCTGATCCACATTCGGCAAGCTTCTTTTACCATCTCTCTTATTCTCTCTCTTCTCATTTTCAGAAGGGTGGGGGGATAAGAGGTAGCACTCCCGCAAGGCGATTCTGAGGGTTCTGTGAGAATCCTTGCCACTAGTGGAATGCAGGGCCTACCCTAAGACGCTGTGCAGTTGAGAACACACTGGACTTTGGGGCCTTAGCATTCTTTGGTCCAGTGGAAGACTCCCGTGGCTTAATGAGTGAGGTGTAAACCCAATCAAAGCAGTTGCTGGAGAAGGCAGGGACCTGGGCTTCGAGCCTGTGTGGCAGGAGGAGAAAGAAACCTGCGTCCACTCTGGGACTGCTGTTCTCATCAGTGAGTCACCGCTAGTGGGCCTGGGGACATCCTGGTCTTAGAAGGGGGAGCTCGCGTGCCAGCCGTGAGCAAACTTGGCTCTAATGGGTGGTTCTCAGGCTTCCTTCTTGCTGCCAGGGGAGAGAGAATCAGGAGCCTGTGAGGGACTATCAGGTTCTTATTATTCTGATGTGTTTATGGCAGCAAGTAAAATTCGTTAGGTCATTTACGAACTTTGCTTCCATTCTCACACAGCTGGTCCTCTTTAGCCAGGCTGTGCATGATCGAGAAAGAATTTGGCAGAGGCAGAGGCCCCTTTTCCTCCTCTAGACTGAGGGTGCTCATTCAGGAAGGGCAGAGAGAAGTGGCAGGTGAGGTGCTGCTCTATCCGTCTCAGCATGGGGGCCAACTCTGAGAGGTCTGACTGTTCTCTTCAAGACTCGGTTGTGGGCCAGAAAGACAAGGGGCAAAACGAACCCAGCTGCATGGGGTCGTTCTGGACTCAGTCATGGCCAGGAGGATGAGGGCAAAACTGACCCAGCTGGACGAGGTCCTGAGACCCAGAAATCCCTGGGGTACACAGGTTTCCCCCTTTGATATTTGTTGCTACATACATAGTCCCGATAAAGTCCATCTCCCTAAGGAGAACTTTAAGTCCCCAGAGGGCATCGAGAGGAACTGTCCACATCGGGGGTAAAGGATGGCACATCTTGTGGCCCTCTGATGCTGCTTGAATTTATCGACTGGAAAAAAGATTTGTTTTACCCCAAACTAACAAAGTAGTCTAAAGCAAGGCTTTAGGATCATTCACGGCCCTGATATAAAGCAGACGCGGGCATGGTCTCGACTCTAACACAGACCAGCTGTGGTCCCTGAGCCTGAGTCCTCTGCTACCCAGTGAGGACAATGGCTTCACCAAGTCCTGCTGGCAAGCACACATGAGACGTGCCAGGTGCTGAGGGTGTCGGGTGTATAGTCAGGTGCCGTCTGCTCTTCCTATCCTGTTTTAGCTCCTCGTAGTTTTCTCTGTCCCCTTCAGGATCTCTCTAAATTGATGGTCCATGGTCAGAAAGAAGACCACAGGGGAAGAATGAACCACATGGGGGGGCAGCCCAGCACCAGCTCTTCTTGTCTGAAGTTGATGTGGGTGATCGACCTGGTGAAAGGGAAATCATCTCACCTGGGTGCCCAAGAGGCCAGGTTCTCCAATGTCAGGTTATGGAAAGGTCATTAGAGAGATTATCCTGGAAAAGTTGTTTTCTGGTACCAGTGAGACCAGGCACAGGTGTGAAGGGCTGGCCTTCAGTGGGATAGATGCAGGTTAGGTACAAGGCGTGTTCCTAATAGGGCAAGAGGGTGAAATAGTGACATGGATGTGATTGAAGTAAGTGCTGCCCTCCCCCTGGAGGTCTCTCACCATGGTTAGTTCATGTGTGTGTGCTGGAAAGGGGCTTCTCCATGGGGAGGCAGGGGGTGGCTGACTATGCCAGGCACAGAGCCCTCTGAGGAGGCTCTCACCTGCTCTTCATGTGCATAGTGTTATGGCTCTTATCACCTGGGAAACCATGTTAGCTAATTTACTTTGCAGATAGAAAAGAATTCCCAGATATCTTATGCCCAAAAGTTGCCGAAGCTGAGCTGATGCAAAAGTACAGACCTTGACTTCCAGTCTAGTGGTTTGTGGAAGACAACGTCCAAGATGGCGCCCAGTGGCCCTGCCTCTCCTGCTGTCCACACACTTGTGTAATTCTCTCACCTTGAACATGGACTTAACCATTTGTTCCTAGTGAATGAAATGCAACAAAAGCAATAGGGTGTCTCTTCTAAGAGTAGGTAGCACGAAGACTGTGGCTTCTGTCTTGGACGCCTTCTCCTTCCTTCTCTTTCTTTTGGTTTCTTTCTAGGCATTTCATAAAGATGTGCCGATTAGCAATTGCTCCATCCACAAACGGGGACTTTGGTATGGGAAGGACTAGATCCCATCTCTGCAGAGCAGGGGCAACACCTGGATGCTCAGTGAGCACACAGTCTGGGGTTCAGTGTACTCATACACACATGGCTTCGGTTTCCCCACCCAACTCCAAGCACATGAAGTCACCCAGCATCTAAGCAGCTGTCCTCATCTGTGGTCCTGCAACTGTTTGCTCAATAGCCAGAATAATCAAAGCAGCCAGGTCTCTGCCAGGGCTGAAGGAAGGAGAAAGCTAGGGGCTCGGTTCACCAGATGGGAGAACCCTGGTGAGTCTTTGGGCTTTGTCCTCATCCTGAATGACAAGGCATCAACAACTGTGGGCTGCCCCAGGCATCTGACCTTTTCATCCCTGGGAGTCTGTGGTCTTGGGGGAAGAATGACATAATAGCGCTCTGTTCTTGGTGGACTCTGCTGGGCTAATGAGGGACTTGTAAAAGCTCTGGGTGGGCAAGGGTCCTGTGAAGGTCAACATGTCCATTCTCCTGCCTCCAGGAAAGGCAGCTAATTATCAACTTTTTACGTCAGAGAAGCAATAAGAAGGTGAGTCTGACTTTCACTTCAGAGGGACAGGAAGGAAGGGTCGGCTTCCTTGGTTAATAATCCAGTACTGCATGTCCCTGATGGTCAGTTCTTCCTGCTTCTATTTTCATTCAAAAGTCCCCTGTTTCAGCCCTTGTCTTTATTCTAGCTGAGGCTCAGCTGTTCCTGGAGATGAAAGCCTTCCTACCCGTGAGAGAATTGCTTCTGGCCCTGCCACACCCATACTCTTTCCGATTTCATCTTGAAGATTTCCATGAATAACAGAATCTACCTTACGTAGGTCTGGACAAAGTGTGGACGGTGAGGGGTGATGACAAATAGAGAGGTAGCACATGGCAGCAGCGTCTGTGCTATGAGGGCCTTGGGGCTTACGTGACTTTGCTGACTGAATAAACTCTGAGGTGAGTGATCTGGAGATCATCCAGAGCACAGCAGGTCACAGCCCAGTATCTAGACCCTTGCTTTGCTATCTTGAGGTCTTGCCAAAGATTTGAGGCCTTTGCCAAATCTTTAGACAGAACATGACTGCTAGCTTTGAATCATTAGACAGAACATGACTGCTAGCTTTTCTGGAGAGAAAAGAGGACCAAAAAAAAAAAAAAGAAAGAAAATCCCATCCCCTTCCTAAACAATAAAGGAGAGTGAAAAAGCTCTTTGGGTTTGTTAAACAGGCTGTTATGAGACTTCTTGGACTTCAAATAGCTTTTACCAAATAACATTTTGTTGAGTTAAGTATAAATGAATCAGAAACATATGGATAAAATTTCCTTGAAAATACACAAGGGCTTCAGAATCAAGGAGGGTCACCCTAACTCCCAGCCAGCCCACCCTTTTCAGCCCCAGGCTCAGTTGGGCGCTCCCCTCCCCTCCTGGGCTCTCTGAGGGGATTGCTCACCCAGCGGCCACCCAGCAAGCTCCTCACTTCTCCCCTGGAATTCTTCCTCATCTCTTGTGGTTTAGTGGCCAAGTGACTGGGGTGGGCTGAGAGAAGAAAGGTCAACTTTGAGAGAGATGAATGAGAAGAGGAAGGGAGGTGTGGGGAGGAGGCAACCCCAGGGCTGGGAGGATGACCTGGGTGCCTGTGGAACTGCGAGTCCACAGTTCCATGACGGCTTCAGATTCGGGACTCTGGAAAGCAGTTCAAGATGTTCCCTCCTCTCCTCTGCCGCCTTTTTTTTTAAAGCAATATGAAATTCTCTTGACCCATGCTAACTGTTTTGTGTTTTTCAGGTTGCCACGGTTTTCTGGAGCTTGTTCCTTGTTCAGGGACAGCAGCGTTGCGCTCCTAAGAACAGGCACTTGGGAACGGAGGCCACACTGAAGGGCTGACTCAGCGCGTCAGAGCACCTTTCCCTGGCTGCACGCTACATCGCTCTCCGCCTGTGCCAGGTAACGTGGCCACCCAGGCGAGAGGAAAAGACGCCGCTGAGGACCTGCAACTCCGCAGCCAACACAGCTCCCTGGTGATGGTCCTAATGGCGCCGTGTCTACCATGGTTGGGTTCTCCCCACTCCTGTCCCCCGCCAGCCACTTGGCTCTTGCCCTGGCACAGCTGACAGGAGTGCACTGTCACCACATGTGGATGATCCCCATATTCTTGCCACCATCATACTATCTTAGTTTGTGTCCCACAAAAACATCCCTTGAATCAGGGATTTGGGCACAAGAGTTGACTTCTGAAGTGATTCCAGGAAGGAAAGGTGCGTGTTGATAAGCAGGGCACCCATGTGGACACTGGCTCAGTGCTGATGGACACCCTCTGGGGGCGCTCACCCGCTGAGGGAGCCAGAGACATGTCCACCCACTGCCACCCCAGGGCAGTAGCCCCCCTTTCAGCCGGCTCCCTGTCCGGACACATCATGTTCCCGAAGCCAGAGAAAGTCCTGGGGCAGAGGGGTGGTGGGGGCTCGGGGAGGAGATGAGGTTCTGTGGCCTCCTGAAGACCCTGGGTAGACCCCTCCCCTTGCTGCCTCTTCCTGCTGTCCCCCTTCGGCTCTACCCCGGGATGTAGTGGGGGAGAGGGAGCACTTGTTTGTGGGTACCAGGGAGCTGAAAGTGTAGCTGTGTGTTTGCACTGCCTGCCAGGCTGCTGCTCAGGGCATCTGGCCCAGGAGAGGCCGTTCTCAGGCTGAGAGGCACAGCTGGGCGGAGCTCTCCCACCAGCCTGGCCTTCAGCATCCCAGGCTGGCACAGCCACCTGGAACTTTGGTTTGGGGGTCTTTTTATTTTCCCTTCCTGGGAACACTGGTCAGCCTGGGACTCAGGTTACTGATCTGCAATGGGAGAGGAGAGAGGAAGAAGGACGAGTACACCGAATGGCATACTTCCGTCCTCTGACAGCTGGTGCCGAAGGAGGTGTTGAAGAGCGCTTCATATTCAGAGAAGACAGGAAAGGGGCAGGGGAAGGCCATGGGGAATTGAGTGACCAGCACGGTGTGTCTTTGAAGAGGATCCAGTCCAGCTTTGACGGCTTCCGAGAGGGCTTCTTGGTCTAGGAATATAAGGTCTCTTTATCATGTAGCATTGGAAGTCCTCACACTGACCCATTCTTTATCCTTCAGTATCATGATGTGCTCCATTATTGAAATCACAAGTCTTCAAAGACCAAAGGTAGCCTCAGCCCTCTCCTTGAAGGCGACAGAGCTGTATGGGTGGATTGGCAATGAGTCTACCGGAGGATTTCTGTCCCGTGAGGCTCTGGGCCACTCTGGTCGAGCAAAGAAAGGAGCAGGAGAGGTGACCAGTGGAGTGTGGTGGGAGGTGAAGAGTCATGCCTGGCCAGCTCCTTTCTCTCCTTCCCAGATGATTCACACCGTCATCACTTCCCATCTCTGGTCCAGTCAGCTCAGAGCCTTTCCTGCTCAGCTTGGCTGGAAACAGATGCGGAGTGACAGATGTCTCCTTCAGGAACTGCGACCTCTTCACACCCACCCCAGGCGGCCACTCCCTTCCAGACTCGCAGAGAGAACAGAACCTCATGGCCTTCCTGGGGATGCCAGCCTCTCCCACACTCGCCCCTGCACGTCCACACAGATGCCGAGCCTCCTCTCCCTATGACAGCCCCTCCCGCCTGAAGTTCCTCAGTCCCTTGGGCTCCTACCATTTGAGCGTGGACTGTACAGTCATCCCTGTGGGGGCATCTCAACTCCTGTGAGGCAGACTGGCCCTCTCACCACTTCCCCTCACCCTGATGATTTGTTGAGGGTGGTGATATGTCCTCTTAGGAGGCATCTTCAACCTTGCAGGGCCCACCCCTCTCCTGCTCTCATCTATCAGAGATGGTGCCCTCCCACAGCTGAAGGTGATGGTGAGAACCAAACGAGACCATGTGGATGAAAGCTCATCACAAACCACAAAGTCTCCAGAAGCAAAGTCTCCTTTTGTAGCTCAGAGCTGAGGTCCCAGCAAGCTCCCCTGTTCTGTGGACACAGGACCAGCTCCATCTGGGCAGTGGTGCCCACGCTGCCGTTATAGGTTATAGGTTCAAAGCCCGATAATGTATGTCCATTTCCTGTCTTCCAAAGCACTTGGTTTGGGGTGCAGAACCATAGGCTGATAGGAAAGAAGTAGTTAGTAACTGGCTCCTCAGACAACAGTCCCTGGTGCTCTCTGGAGGGTGAACCCAGAGTTCTCACTGCAGGAGGGGACTGGCCTGGCGAGAGAGAGCAGGTCCTGTGGACCGTACAGCCGAGGAAGCCCCCTCTGGGCAGGCGATGCAAGGACACCCCCTCTGGCCAGCTGCGAGGTTGTGGGGATATAAAGGCCACCCCTCCCTGTCCAGACCCATCCCTCTCATGCTGTTTCAACTCCCAGCATCCCCAAACACGCCTACCTAATGCACACGGGCAGGCTTTCTGGGGTGCCACGTGGCACCCTTTCTGGCTCAGGGCTGCCAGGCCTGTGGTGGGCCCGGACAAGCTCCCGCTGGAGCAGGAAGCCCCGCCTGTCAGCGGGCAGGAGGCAGGCGGATGAAGGTGTTGCAAGGTGGGCCGACAACATGGCGAGGAGCAGCGCAGCCAGGTCTCGAGAGGGAGTGGGGTCCAGACTAACATCTTTTGAGCAAGCTGACTGGCCTAAAACAAGGGTTCTCCAACTGTTCTGAGGAGAGGTGTCTGCTGTGCTGGCATCCCCGCGAGAAGCCTGACAGAGAGTGGGATGGAGTCCACAGTCTCTTATGCGCCTACTTTCAGGCCTCCTAGCAACTCCTTGGGGGCATTTTCTGGGTTTTTTTCCCTATGCTAAAGAGCACCTTGGATCTGGCGCAGTGGTTTGCAGTGAGTGACCGCCATGTGGCTCCCCGTTGCTGGAGCGTGTCAGCGGCTGGAGCGGGCAGCCGCCGGTGGTCCAAGGGCCTGAGGTGTCGGGGCCGCGGGGCTGCAGGGTGGGCCAGGCTCACAAGTCGGCTCCAAGGTGGGTGTCTGTTTAGTGTGTTTCCAGGAGCACCAGAAAATATTCACAACACCCAGTCTTCCCGGTGTCTGCGATTCCCCCGAGCTTTTCTTACTGCTCCGCACAGAATATGACTCAACCTTTTCATTAGCTGGGTGAATGAACAAATGTATTCATTTATCGAGTCCTGATGGCTTCCGTCTTCCATGCTCAAGCTGGATGCTGGAGACGTTCAGTGCACACCGTGGCTAGGCTTAATCATTCAGGTCGCTGTTTCAACCTTGTGGGCAGCTGGCTGCTGGGTTCTGGGGCAGGGTGGGAGCCATACAGTTGGCTGGGGGTGTGGGCAGAAGAGCAGCAAGAAGGATCACACTTGGCAAAAGCATTTCCTCTGTTTGGACGACCTGGAGGGGGCCTCCCGGATGCTTTTCAGGGAAGGACTTGTTGCCCAGCTGCGGGCGTGGGGTCAACAGATGGTTTCCAGCTGTCCGCTCCTCAGGGTCAGCCTCAGCTGCAGAGAGCCACTTTGCCCAAGGTCATGCCCTTGTCAGGCAGCCCAGCTCCCTGATGAGTGAGCCAGGGCTAGACCTGGTCAGGGCTGCGTGTTTGGGGCGGCTGAGCAGCAGACTCATCAGAGGTGCCCACGGCGTGGCTGGCCGTGTGGCTGCATCACAGCTCATCTCTCCCTCTGCCCGCCCTGCTTCTACCTCCTTCCTTTTGCAGATGTTGATCTTTAATACACAGCAAGCACCCACACCCACCTTGGAGGCTCCTCCGGAGATCCCAGCTGGGATACCCTACATCACAGTGCTCCCCAGGGGGCCTTCTGAGTCACCCACCAGGGTGAGCCGGCCCTCAGGTAGCTGAATGGCCAGAGGGGCAAGTAGACAGGTGCAGCCTCCAAGTACCTTCTGACAAATCAAGTCAATACCTGGCAATGTGTGTAGGTCTTCGAGACTGCTCTAGAAACATCCAACTGCCCAGAACAAACATCGCGTCCAGCCTGCCTCAGGGCCTTTGCCCTTAGTGTTCTCTCTGCTTGGAGTGTTAAATTTTGTGTCTAAATGTCACCTCTCAGGGAGCTCTTCCGTGACCCCCCAATTCAAAGGACCCTCTTTCCAATTCACAGTCACAACTCACAGTACTGTGTGGTTTGTTATTTCCTGTAATAGTGAAAATCAAAGATAAACTTTAGATGCTTATTTTTTCCTGCCTGTCTTGCCCCACTACACACAAAATCTCATGACAGCAAGGTCCCGAGGACCTCGCAGGGCACCCTGAGCCAGCACCCTAGATAACACACGGAATGAACAAATATTTATTGAGTGGAAGTAATAGAATCTAGTTGGAATTTAATAATATTTTGCTTCTAATATATTCATTTTCAGTTTTTTTTCTAGTTAAGTGATACTGGTTTTTACTTAGAGCAGGGGTAGATACATTTTTTCCTGCAAAAAGTTAGAGCTACTTGGTAAATGTTTTTGAATTGGCTGCCATAAAGTCTCTACGGCAATCACTTAACTCTGCTGTGGTAGTGCAGTGGCCACAGACAATATGTCAACAGATGAGCATAGCTGGGCTATAACAAAACTCTACTTGAGGAAACAGGTGGCTGGCAGGCTATTGTTTGCTGTCCCTGCCTTAGAGTAGTAATATAAAATTTCCTATAAAATAAAATTTATTGAAGTAAAAAAGGAAGTCTGTGGAAATAAAATTATTAACTAGTTTTACAGAAACCATATGCAAATTCCTGAAGTTGAAAAGAACTCCATTCTAATTGTCCTTGCATCATCTGTGGCCACAGCTGTGAGAGTGAGGGAGGCTGCGAGGGAGAGCCCTCCTTAAATTGATTGTGGCCAAACTTTGTGGGAAGTTCACACTTAGATATTCCCAAAAGCCTGGCAGGGCTCGAGGTCTGCTTTTTCCTCTCCCTGCTGTCACTTTGTCCTATATCCTTTCCACCCCCAACTCTGGCCTGGGAATTAGGGGCTGTCATAAACTTCTCTTTCTTGTGTAAATTATCAGTCCACAGGGTTTGAATACCCTAGGGCCAGGTTGGTCATGCCCACGCTCACCTAGCCTGTGATAGATTTTCCCCTGCCCTTGAACGTGAACATGGCAGAGGACCAGGAGACAGGCGTGGTCAAAGGTGACCGCTTACAGGTCTGAAACCCCTAACCTTTTGGGAACGAGATGGCTCAGATCTGCTGAGCACTTACCCTAAATCAAGCCTGCTTCATGTGAATTAACAGATTTGATCTCACTGTCATCTCATAATAATATTATCAACCCCATTTTACAGAAGAGAAAACTGAGGCTAACAAGAGGCAGAATCAGGTGCTGGGCACCAGTCTATGCAGCTGAGGCGCTATGAGATCTCTCTGGGTAGCTCTGTCTGGTTCCCACTGGTAGGAGGACACAGTCACTATTTTTCCTCCACACCTTTACGAGTAGTGTGGTCTGAGGCAAGAACAGAGCCTTTGGCAAGTCCTGTAGGCCAGAGGAGCCGCAGGCTTATAACCTATATAACAACAAAGGGCTTTCAAAGCAGGGACTGGGTTGTTCTGGGTGGAGAATGACTTGATGGAGTTTTGGAAAGGAATTTCTGGTCCCGAGAACTTGTGTCCCACATACATGTATTCTTCAAGTTCCTAACCTCTTCTCCACAAGAGAACTCAGCCCCTAGAACACAGAAATCAATGAAGTCAGCCTAGGGAAGAAAGAACTGGAGTAGAACAAGAAAGAATCTGAGGGAATCGGGAAGCCCCCAGTTCTCCCCGCTGCCCCAGTGTGGGAGGTGCATCGTGCTGAACACACGAAGGGCAAGAGTGTGGGTCAAATTGGAAAGCAACCTTGGGTTTCTTGTCCCACTTTAATTTTTTGTTCATTAACATTTGTACTGATAAGCAGCTTAATTGCGCAGCTCAACTCACGTCTCCGTAGGTGTGTGGCCGTCCCCTGGATGGAGGAGTGGCCTGTTCCTGGGTGTCAGGGCTGGCGTGGTGGGCGTGTGAGTACAGCGTCACATAGGATCCCACACTGAGGAAAGTTCCATGTTCGGTCTAATTCCCTGATGTTAATATCTTGAAATTTTTTTTTTAAGATTTGTTTATTTATGCATCCAAGCTAGGGTGTAGGACAGAGGTGTGTGTGGGGGGAGAGGGGGAGTGAGAGGATTCACCAGAAACAGAGTGGGGAGCAGAACAGGCGGACCTACTGAAATACGCTACTGAGGGGAGCAGCGGGAGAGGCAGGAGAGGTCTGCTGTGCCATGTGCCATGTGGGAAGCTCCCCGGTTGGGCATCGAACTCGTGCTGCAGTGGCTCTGGACAGCTTCATAGTGCTGCAACTTAACCCATTGCGCCACCAGGGAGGCCCCACTGTCTTGAAATTCTTAATCATCTTTGGGCATGGAGTCTTGCATTTTTATTTTGCACTGAACCCAGATCATGGCCACTGTCTTTCAAGGTTCAACTCTGTCTCCTCCAGGAAGCTCTGCCTGGCCCCAGACTGCTCTGGACTAATCTCTCCTCCTTGCCTGGGTTCTGGCCTGTCCACACCCTCAGTGTTTGGCCACATTCCTTAGACCTGTGCTTGCCGCCTCCTTTCTCTGTGGTTGGCCTCATGGGAACATTGGGGAAAGCGATATCAGCCCGCACTGTGCTGGGACATGATGAGGACTTCCCTGCGGGGTTCATCTCCTTCCTACCTGCAGGCTCCTTTGTTTGTCCTGGAGCCCAGGGGCGCTGTCAGGTAGCAGTGCAGGGAATGTTGCTGGCTGACTTCTCTCCTCTCCCTCCCTGTGTCTCTGACCAGATGGTTTTGCTCCGCCCCAGGATTCCAGAATGTCAAGGTGAGAAGGAATCTGAGAAATCATCTGGTTAAATCCATCTCTGGATGGGGAGGTCTCAGAGAGGCCTCGTGTCCCACTCCAGGGCACACAGCTCTCGTGGGGGGTCCAGCAGGGAGTGCAGTCGCCTCCACCCCTTCTTCCCTGGCCCTTTCCGCAGATGCGGACCCTTCCTGCCGCACAGGTGGGAGGCAGCCTGCCCTGTCTGAGCAGCTGAGGCGTTCTGCAGCGCCCAGCAGTCCATCAACCTGATTGGCTTCCGGCTTCCTCTGTGGAATGGCTCCCTGGAGCCCCCCTGAGAGGCTTCAGGAACCAGCTGCCTGTCGGCCACCTTATTAAACTGGTTTCCAGATGTCTCCACCTCCCATTGAGGAAGCAGGAGGAGGGCGAGTGGCTGCGAGTCCGTCTGTTACGTGAAGTCTGCTGAGGCCATAATAAATAAGGCAGTGTGGCAAGGGAGCAGGTGGTCCCCAGGGGTGGGGTTATCCAGAGGATGTCCTCAACGAGGGCTTGCGTGACAGCCCGCAGACGGGCAGACTAGAACATCTGGAGACAAGGACCAGAGAGGAGAGATAGATGGACAGACAGCCGAGACTGAGAGGGGGCGAGGAGGGGACCATGCAATTGCTGAAAAGGAAAAGCACAGAGATGAGATTGAGCCCCCAGATTTGCCAGAGTTGAGCTGCCAGGGTCTGTCTCCTTCCAAACAGCTAATCGGGCCCACTGGCAGCCCTGAGAGTCTCCTGTGGTCATGCCCTGTGCTACGTGCTAGGCAGACATCAGCTCATCACCTTTGGCAGAGGTCTCAGGGGATGGTGCCTGCGATTATGCCCATTTCACAGACAAGGAAAGGGAGGTTCAGAGAACACAGTGGTAGGGAAGGCAGCTTCCCACACTTGCACCCTTAGTATTCATTTTCCTGTGCGATAACACCGAGACAGTCTTGCCAGGCTCTGCCCATTCTGTGCTGGGCACAGAAGCCGTAGCTGGTTGGCACTGTCTGGACCTAGCGTGGCAGTTCTCCCCGACCCATGGTTTCACTTTCCCTGGTTTCAGTCACTGTGTTCAATGATGGTCTGAAAATACGATGGATGTTTTGGGAGAGAGACCACATTCACATGACTTTTATTGTGGTATATGGCTGTAAAGTTGTTCAGTTTTACTATCAGTTATTATTCCTCTTTTACTGTGCCAATTTATACATTACATTTCATCGTAAGTATGGATGTATAAGAAAAAACAGAAGCACATATAGGATTAGGTACTATCTGTGGTTCCCACTGGGTCTTAGAGTATATCCTCTGAGGCTAAGGGGGAGGGGGACTGTACCCATCTTTACAGAGTAATTCTAACCTGTCTGAATGTGGAATCGATGAGGAGGACCAGGGCAGGAAGCAAACCCTCTCGTCCAAGCTCTTATTTAGGAACATGCTGCCACCCCCGACTGGATATATTTTCCTCCAACTCAAGACTGAATCAGCCAGCTTCGGTGTCTCTTTTTTGGCCTCGGTGACTGTGAGGCAGCATTTACATACACATGAGAAATGGGTGTATTGATTTCCTGGGGCTGCCGTGAAAATTGGTGGCTTCAAACTACAGAAATTTGTTCCCATGGTTCTGGAGGCCAGAAATCTGAAATCAAAGTGTTGGCAGGACCCTGTTTCCCAGAATGCTTCTTTGGCTCTTCCTAGTGTCTGCTGGCTCCCCCAATCCTTGGCATACCCAGTCTCATTTTATTTTGCTTTATTCTTGGTGTTGCTTGTCTTATAGCTGCATCTCTCCAGTCTCTGCCTTCATCATCCACTGGCCTGTCTTGCCTTTCCTGTGTGCCTCTGTATCCAATCTCCCTCTCCTTTCTCTCATGAAGACATCAGCGATTGGTTGGAGGGCTCATCCTGATCCAAAATGACCTCATCATCACTTGATGACAAGTGCAAAGACCCTATTTCCAAATAAGGGCACATTCACAGGTTTTGGGGGAGCACAATTCAACTCATTACAATGGGCACACAGAGGGGAGTGGATCCATGATAAAAAGTAAGAATTTACGTAAACTGTAAAGGGAAGTGTGTAACACATTAATGCCCCTCCTCAATATAATTTTAACTTAGGGTTTATTCCTCTTGCATAATCCTTGATTCATTTATTTATTGTTACTTGCCCTCCTCTTCCTCCCAGCCACTGTCCTCACCTTCAGCATACCACTGGGCTTTGGAGTTGGGATGCTTCTAAAATTGTCATCATATTGGGGGGTAAAGGTTCTGTTTTAATCAGAGTTAACAGTTGCCACCTGCTTCTTCCATGGTGGCTTGAGGCTCTAAGAGAGACCCAAGAATCCAGGAAGGAACTTTAAGGCTTCTCAAGACCAGGATTGAGAAGACCCCAGTTACTTCTGCCACATTTGATGGCCAAGTCAGCTGTCAGGCCACCTAGATGCTGGGCCAAGGAAACTAGAGCTTCCCTCTCAATGTGACCAGCTTGAAGCAGCCATTCATAACTCTCCATGTGGGACTGGTGTTTGGGAGCCTTTCCTTCTCTGGGACAGCTACAGATCTGAGGCTTTGCGGTCCTCCCTACTGCAGCTGTGCTCACCACTTGGCTCCTCCCATCACAGCTCTTGTCTCGACTGGTCTTCTCAAGGCAGAATTCTTGGGTCTGGCTGGTGAAACAGGGGTCCCAGTCTCAGACACCCAGGACAGAACCAGAGGATCCCCCATGGGATGTTAAGAAGTGGGGGGACCTACTGCGAGAAGTGGGATCTGGCTCGTTGTCAGCAAACATGAGAGCTGATATTTCCATACTAGGCGTCATTCTCAAGAGCTTATGTGTATTAACTTGTTAAATGTTCTCAAGAGCCTTCTGACATATGTACTGCAATTATGCCCATTTTATAAAAGAAGAAACTGAGGCACAAAGAGGTTGAAGTAACATGCCTAAGCTCATACTGCTGGGAAGTGAGGAGTCAGCATTCAGGCCCAGGCAACCTGGCTCAGGGGCCACGGGACCCTAGCAAGATGCGGGAAGTGGCCACAGTCTCTGCAGCACCTGTGAGCCTTGGGCTTGCTGCCAGCTCCAGGGAACTTACAAGTCCATCAGCATTACCAAGTTAATTTTCTTTGGTACGAAGCCAAAGGTGTCTTTTGTGTGTTTGCAGAGGTCTTGTATTGACAGAAAAGTGTTGCCTTCAGTTATCTCTTTAGGGTGACAAACCATTCCTCTCTCATGATGCCCTAGGGCTCATATGCAAATTAAGCCCAAAAAAAATCTGGGTCACATTACCGTTAAGTTATTGCAAACTTCGACATTGTTCATGTCCATTCAAAAGAAGAGTTCTACCGTGGATCCACTGAACGTGTGGGACAGTGCTGGCATCTTCGCGGAGACCTCTGAGCCCCCATTGTCTTCTCTGAGTCAGCAGGCGCTCGGGAAGGAGAGAGCTGGGGGGATTCCCATCAAGGCCTCCTGTCTCTCTGCAGCCTGCATCCTGACCCCTGCTCCTAGCTGTGTGTATTTTGCATTTGCCCTTCTAAACCAATTTTCTTCTGAGCACAAACAGAAAGTCCCCAGGGAAGAAATAACTGGGCTCTTCCGGGCATCTTCTCGGATTGGACGGCTGGAGCTGCTTGGCCGAGGTGAGCGCGGTGGTCCTGGCGTCATGTAGAATCTGTTCATGGCTCTCTGGCCAGCTCCTTCCTCCTACGGGGATGGCAGATGGCCTGTATTTTTAATAATTAACAAAAAAGTCGGAGGGAAATCAGGCTCAGCAGGAGGAATTTGGACCCATCCAGGCAACACAATTGAGCTGTGAATTTGTTTGGACCTTGGAGATGGTGTCTTGCCATTCGGCATGCCTGCAGCCGGCGCCCTCCAGGAATCTGGGGGCCGCACGGCGATTTTCCTCAGCAGGTCTTGGGCGGAGGTGGTGGATGGGTAGGAGCCATTGGCAGCCCTGGCCACTTTGTGCTCATGGGACAGGGCATCTCGGGGTTGGGGCCGACAATTTGTGAGCCCCACCCCTCCCCTGCATCCCCAGTCTTCTCTTAGCTTCATAATACCCTGGAAGGCAGAGGTCCCGGATGACTACACGAATCAGCCACAAAAACAACTTTGGGTCATTTAGCAAAAAAGGAGAAATTGCCCAGCTGAATGGGAAAGACAGGGACCTCTCAAGTAGAGATGGCGGATGTCCTGACTCAGCTGGGTTATTCTGTGGGGCAGAGCTAACTGTTCATTCATTCGTTTTCCATTTAGTGGAGACCAGGAGGAGCGAAGGAGGAAGGGCTAGGCTGGACATCCAGAACCCCGAGTCTTGGCTGGATACCCCTGAGTCAAGGGGTCTTCTCTGGGCATCTTCCCTTTCTGGGTCTTGCTTTCTTTATTTGTAAAGGAGCAAAATTGAATCCCATGTGGAAAGAGGCCGGGGAAGTCACCATTCCTGTGTGTGACCGATTCCCTGCTGAGACGCAGAAAGGTCTCGGAGGCAGAGGTGACCAGTTGGGGAGAAGCTGCGCTCGGCTTTGGAAAGACCGTTAACACACAGTTAAAGCGGGCAGCAGGTAGTGGGTTGGGTGGCTGTGATAAAAGGGCCCTAAGGCCAGGCCCTCACCCCAACTGGATGGCGAGAAGCACCTCCACCCCTCCGTCAGCACCCCCTTCCCAGGCTTGACACTGAGTCAGGGGTTGCTGGAGACCGGGCGGAGCAGCCCTGTCCACGAGGAGCTGGTGGAGCGGAAACGGGGTCCTCTTGGCGCTGGCTGTGGTGTCTCGGGGCCCTGCCTCTCAGCGCCCTGGTGTTGGCAGGGCGGCTGGCAATGAGCATTCCAGGGACTGAGGGAGGAAATAAAGCTACCCCCCTCAACCCCTCCCCTGCCCGCTGCCCCCAGCCTTCGCTTCTGGTCAGTGCTGTGTCCCACTGACCAGCTGACACCAGGGCCGAGTCAACCCAGCAGATGGAGTGAGGCGGCTGGGAGGAGATCACGTCAGCCGGCAGCAGACACAGCAGCCACTGTGAATCTGGGACGTTCTGTTCCCAAGTCTGCTCCTCCCTCGCCTCCCTCCATCTCTTCCTCATTCATCGTGGCCTCTTTCTTCTTGCCTTCCTCTTCTCCCTTCTCCTCCCCACTTCTGTCCCTCTTTAATGCCACACCCTTCTCCTTTTCTCTCGGACTTTGCAGCATTTGGCAAAGAAAGAGTGAGGGGCTGAGGTCAGGGGTAGGACCCCCGCTGCAGTGCCCTGGGCCAGCGGGGTCAGTTTTGTTGGCATCGCAGATTCCTGGCCAGAATGGTGGGTGTGAGGAGGCTCCCTGCTCCTGGGGACAACGGCAGCCAAACCCCTGCTGGCAGGTGTGCAATCAGCAAGGCCTCAGCCAGGGCATCAGCTTGAGAAGGCCAAGGGGAAAGTCCCAGCGCCCCGACTTCACTTCTGATCACAGAGGCTGCCCCCGCCACAGCTCCATGCCTACTGCCGTTGCTAAAGGAGTGTGGCCATGCCTCTGCCCCACCTTCCCCACCCTCTCTCCTTTCTGAAAACGCTGTCAGGTCTCAGGCTGGTCTCTGCTCCTTGCTTTAACTGAGACTTCAACCTCTCCTGTCTCCATCCCTCCTAGAATATGTACCCCAAGGGAACAGACTGCGGATAGAACGATTCCAGGTTCCCCCCCAAGAATCCCATCAGGTCAAAAGGCCCAGAGACATCCCGGAAGGGAAGGAAAAGAAAAAAGGATTTTTCAACAAGTCCAAAGTTCAGTTGTTTCAACTTTTTCAGGACTCCCCTAGACTCCCAGTTTCCTTTCTTAATCCTAAAACTACACTGTCCACAGAATGTTCTAAATAGTGGGAATGTTCTGCAGTTGCACTGTCCATGGAATGTTCTAGGACAGTGGACATAGTTTATATTTGCACTGTTTGATATGACAGCCACTAGCCACATGTAGATAATGTGATAGAGGAATTGAACTTTTAAAATTTTATTTAATTTCAAATGAACTTAAACTTAAATAGTCATGTGTGGCTGAGGGTGCCATACTGGGCAGTTCTAAGGCTTGGGACCCAGGGGAGAATAGCATTTGACAAAGTACATTTACAAATCCTACTTCACTTCGTGCTCTTAACAGGTAGTTCAGCATCTGGCACAAGTCAAGAGCCTCCATAAACATTTTCTTTCCTTCAATCTGCAAAGCTGCAGTTGGATGGAAGTGTTTTAATCCGCATTCTACAGATGAGGAAGGGTGACACTAGTAAGATTAAGTCATTTGCCCCAAGTCTCACAGTTTGTTGGTGCTGGGACAGGACTGGCCAACAGCCCATCTGACTCCAGAACTGTGCTTTTACAAGTACACTCTGGTTTGCTCAAAAGTCTAAGACTTGGCTTCTAATCCTCCCTCTGCTACCAGCCAGCTCTGGGATTTTGGGCAAGTCCCAAATCCCATTAATTCTTCTTTGGCTTCACTGGATTTCTCTCGGTGGAGGGGTGGAAGTGGGCACCGTAGCTCCTAGGGTCTTCAGTTCTGCTTGATCCAGCCCAGAATGGGCTTGGATTGTGTCTGGAGAGGATGGTTCTGGGGGGACATTTCAGTGGAGAGACAGCCTTTGCTTTCAGCTGGGGGCACTGGGAAGGGCCCCAGGGGCAGGGGTATTTGCAGTGGGCTTTAGAGATGGCGGTTTCTGGGCATCAGAGACAGGGCAGTGAGGGGAACTGAGGGCAGGCTCTCAGGCAAGCAAGAGCAGTAAGAACAGCCAGTCTCAGGAAAGGGAGCACTTTGTATTTAGGCAACTTTTCTGAAATCTCTTCTAGAAAGCGGCTTAAACAATGTTTCCACAAGATTCAGGGGCATAGCGGGAAACTCCCAAGCAATGAGAGGCTAGCTCGGGGAGACCTAATATTTCTTCTGCCTTCTCTCTTCTGAATTGGCTGAAATATTTCCAGCTCCCTCCTTTCCACCCATCAGGGGGTTCGTCCCTGGGGCTGAGAGCACATTAGGGCATTTTCTGCTTAGCCCTTGTGACTTAAAACAAGTCCCGGGGCACGGAGCATTCACCCTGCCCTGTCTCCGGGTGCGCCCAAGCTGTCGACTAAAATTGCCCAGGCAGCATTCCTGGCCCCAACACCCCCACTCTGGGCTCTCGTTCCCAGACTGTATTATTCCCTTGGAGCTGCCTCCACCTCCTTCTTGCTGGCAGATGCTGCTGCTGCCTACCACTATAGAAGTTACTTCTGCTGCATCTTGTAAACTGGAGCCTGCGCTTTATCCATCCAGAGAGACTCCCGAGAGCTTGTGTGCATGCCCTTTGGAGTACCCCTAAATGCATAAGAAGACAATAGTCCAGCAGAGTACAGCTAAGGCACCCACCTCAAACACCTAGATATGATGTAATAATGTAATAGGATGTAATAGGACATAGGACTAGCCGAGTCATCTTTGCCCTCTCTGCTTTTCTGCAGCTGTCAGTAGGCAACACACGAAAACACAGGCAGAGTGGGCGGCTGTGCTCCTAGTACAAAGCGAATTTGGCACCTAGATTTTAACCTGATGTTTCCCAAGTTTTACAAAGGTCAGCTAAAACTCATCTCTGGACAAAAGCATTTCTGTTTCCGTCCATGCACTAGTCAATTCCTCAACAATTTTGCTGAATGCTCAGAGAAAGAAGGAATGATGCGCTGGCCCCTGGAGTCGCTGCTGTTCCTCAGGCACACGTGGTTGTTACACTGTTTTCCACCTTTGGGATGGGCCCAGGCTGTTTATGCCCAAGCAATTAATCAGATAATTACCCCATGGAACATTAATCACATCAACAACCAAAGACAGCATCCACACAGGAGTGAGAGACACTACACTTGCTGCTCTGGGGTTTTTGAAGGGATGGGTTCTTTCTGCCTTCTCTCTCCTCCCCCACCCCCGGGGCAGAAAAGGGCCCTGGTAAATATTTTCCTTCCATCATGAAGTCTGAGGTTTCTGGGCCAAGGCCAAGTTGAGAACAGGGTTTGGGACTTCCCCCAAGTCCTTCTACCTCACAAACACACAAGCACAACAGCATTCACTTTGCATCAGTTGTACATTTGTATGTTCTTGGCTATTGCTATAGTATACTCAGTGGGCCCTTGGGATTGCCAGTACAAATGTGTATTGTGCTATGTTCTCGGCCGGCATGTACACAACTACATAAATACACATATTTGGGAAGGGGAGTGAGAAAGAAAGAGACAGAGACAGAGAGATTTTTTAAGAAATTGCCTCGTGCAATTGTTGAGGTTGGTAAATCTGAAATCTGCAGGGAAGGCCAGCAGGCTAGAGGCCAAGGAAGGAACTAATATTGCAGTTTCCATTTCGGGAATCTTCTCTTAATATCTTCAACTGATTAGATGACTCTACCCACATATGGAGGGAAATCTACTTTACCCGGGCTACTGATTTAAATGTTAATCACATCACATCTTCACGGCAACATCTAGACTGGGATTTGACCAAACAACAGGCAGATAGCCCAGCCAAGCTGATCCATATGATTAACTCTCATAGCAGAATGGCCGTGTGAGACTGAAGTCTATCAAGATGTTCTAGACAACACAAGTAGCAGTCTGATGCTCGAGCAAGGCTGCTGGGCGGCCATGGCCAGTGGTCACCTAGACAACTGCCCTGATAATAGTGTTTTCTGGGTGATTTCGTTCACTTGACATTTTCTGGTTTTAGCCATCCGAGTCCTCAAACACTCAAAATTGATTTAATGATTAGCTCAAACTAAGTAGCAAAGTGGTTTCATTTTCTGTGTCAGTTCTGATCAATAGTTGGTGGCTGCTTGGTGTGATAAATTGTAAAGGAGCACAAGGCTGAGCTCAGCATAGTGGGAAAGAGTGTGGTGTTTAATCACCCACACTTTTCATGGAGCAAGCTTGAATTGGAGGATTGGAGGGCAGTGTACATGCTTCCTAATTGTCATGCGTGATCAAGACCAAATTTTTATTTGAAATGAGAGAGAAGTTCAGAGATGAGGAATTATTTTTGTAAGTTCACAAAACAAGCAAATGTTACTTTGAGGATGAGAAATGGAGAGTCTGGTCTTCTTCCCATGCTGCAGTTTTCCCTTCAAACGAGAGATATTAAATGAACATCATTGAGGAACCAGTAATTTTCTCACTTCCACTATGATTTTTTTGCCTTTTTAAAAAATTATTATTTATGTCTTTTACATTATTGTGTATTCCCTGTGGGTTACCCACCACTGATTGACCCGTGAACCGTCACCATAGTCTCTTGTGCTCTTCTCTCCCCCTTACCCTCCCCCTCCCTCGCTGTATGTTTCTCTCATTTGGTTCCCCTATATTCCTGCTATAAGTGAAGCCATTCGATATTTTTCTCTTTCCTTCTGACTTTTTTACTGATAACAAAATTTTTGTCTCTCTTCAAGGAAGCCCACACATCACAGAACTTTTGAACTACACACTAAATTTGAACCTTCACATTTTCCTTTTATGTACTTTAATTGTTCTGAGTCTTAACAAAAGTTTGTAATCCAGACCCAAGGTGCCTGGTATGGTAACCACTAGTCCCGGTGGCTCTGGGCTACTTGAAATATAACTCGTATAACTGAGTAACTGAAACTAATATGATAAGATCTGAAAATTTTTAATTTAAATAACCACACGTGAAAACCAGTAATCACTATGATATCTGACCACATAGATCTAGAACATTTCAGTCTTGCAGAAAGTTCTACAGAACAGTACTTACCTAAACAAATGTCCAATTTAGTTTTTCTTTCTTTGCCTTTCCTGTTCCTACTAAACTAGCTCCTCAAAGGCTTGGCATAAATAAGAATTTTTGATTGTCTTGACACCCAATTTCTTTGACTTTCTCATTTTACTTTATTCTTATTTTAATTCTTTTAAGTCTCCTTTTTATATGTGTTCAAACCAGGCCTGGACTTGACAGAGGACCCGAAGAGCTACAATCTGGGAAGCCCTTTATGCTTGGGCCAGGGGCTGGAAAAGCAGAGACACTTGTGTTACAAGGAGGGAGCTTCTGGGAGGACAGGCAAGGTCAATAAATTTCAAGAAGTTGGATTTTTGTCTCTCTGTGGATCTAAATACCAAATCTTAACTCCTACTCCATTTCTAAGTTTAAATTTCTTGATCCTCTCTCTCCCTAAGCCAGCTCAGGCTTGAACAGTCTCCTCTTGCTATTTATTCACTGATATTCTGAACTCAGCTTTGAGATGAAGAGGGGCTTCTGAGTCTCCTCCTGAAAGCTCATTGCCCTGTCCTTAGTTTTCTTTGTGAACGTGATCACTGCAGTCACACTACCTCTCGGTACAAACATGACAGAACGCAGATTTTCAACTGCAGCTCTACCCTCATGTCTGGATGATATAGAGCATGCTACTTAAAATCCCTGTACCTCAGTTTTCTCATTTGTAAAATAAGGGTGGTACTTATTGAGAGGATGAAATGCACAGTACTTAGAAGCCCACCTGACATGAGCAGGTCCCATGTGAGTATTGAATACAATTGTTATTGTTATTAAATTATAACAATAATTGTTTCCTCCAATAGACTGCAAACTCCTGGAGGGCAGGCCCCCAGCATGGTAGCTGGCAGGTGGTAGAACTTCCATGAATCTTTGCTTAATAAGTTCCTTCACACCATCCTTTTCCACTTCTTTCAAATGTCTCTGCATGAACTTTCAGATCGGCTCTGAAGTTTAGCCCTGGCTCTGCCCCTCACTGCCTTCTAGATCATTTGACTATTGAGTCTCCTTTTCTGAGTCCCTCCCTCAGCTAATGGAGTCTTTTTGGGGTCATCGAATCCACTCTCTTACTTTCAGCAAGTTCTGACACCCGTTCAACCTCTGCTCCAGTTTGGGAGCCAGGCCTGGGGAAGACGTCCAACACAGACTTAAAAAATTCCCCAAACAGGAATTT
Source organism: Scalopus aquaticus (assembly GCA_004024925.1). Classification (NCBI taxonomy): domain Eukaryota; kingdom Metazoa; phylum Chordata; class Mammalia; order Eulipotyphla; family Talpidae; genus Scalopus; species Scalopus aquaticus. The sequence continues at coordinate 43,785 of PVIJ01011135.1, forward strand.
TCTCCCTTTAGGAAAGTCCCGGGCTGCAGACATGAGGGCACTGGCCTGTCTTCCATGATGCATTCCCTGGGCACCTGGGCCAGGAACGGTGGGTAAGAGAAGATGGTGTCGCTGCCCCCTCCTTGAGGGGCACTCCTTCCTGCCATCTTGGCTGTGATTACGTGAACCTACAAACAGCCTCGCCCTCTGCCTTCGTCCCCTCTCCTCTCCTGCCAAAGTTGGCTCTATCCTGACTTTGACCCTTTCTGAACTATCAGACCCCATTGCATCATGATGTGCCAACCGACAGCTTGTCCAAGCCAGGGACTGAGAGGCCATGGCGATGTCTTACATCCTCCAGAGGCTTCTGTTCCGGAGACACACTCATAACCGTCGAGTAGCAACATGGCCTTTAAGGATGATGCGGTGTGCAGGGGAATCCCACCAGCACAGCCCTCCGGGCCCAGTGTCCGCACCCACCTGGCCTGCCTGATCCCTCCACAGAGCGTGACGGCAAGGAAGTGCGGCTTCCCTTCAGGTCCTCCCGTGGGCCCCTTTCCTCAGCTGTTTCCCTTTCCTCAGCTCTCCATTTTCCTTCTGGAAACCACAGTTCTGACGTCAGGCTATCTCCACAGAACGCACGTCTTCGTGCGTGCCCGTAAGTCACGGCTGTTGAGAGGACAAGTCACCTGTGGCCTTCATTTGTCGTCTCAGATGCCAGTTACTGTCTCCTTGGCCAGAGTGGGCTTGTCTGGCTCAGGCTGCTCACTCTAAGAATTAAAACCCAAAATACTGGATATTAGAGAGATTCTGCCTGTGGCAAAAATCCAACCCCTCCTCCCCTCCCTCCCTCCCTCCCTCTCTCCCTTCCTTCTTCCTTTCCTGACTGTCTTCTTTCCCTCTATCTTTTCACTCTTCCTTCCTTTTCATACACCAGTTACCAAAGAAACAAACTCTAATATTTAAATAATCTCAATTCTTATTTTCCAGACTTACAGTAGAGTGGAAGCAGCGTGCTCCTAGGCCCGTAACTATCGATGATGATAAGACGAGGTGTCACGAGCGGTCGCGGGGCGCTCCTGAGTCCAGGGCAGGACCTCAGCTGGCCGCACAAGGACATTTGGCATAAAAGAAAAATGGTTCCCCAAACCTGCTCTGTTAGATTCATGCCATCCTCTTCTAAATTTTTTACAGGTAAGAGGAGAAATAAGAAAACTGTGGACAGTGTATTATGAGTGAATGAATTCACATTTTTTGGACAATATTGTCTTTTTTCTGAGCTGTCATAGCCTTTTGGTGCCTTTTGTACACTAATGGTGCAATTAGGCAGTCATGACTATAATGGCTATAGTTGTTTCTGAGTTCGTTTCTTTATTTAATAGAATAGAAAGGACAATCATAGTTTAGTCCTCCAAAATTTTTGGAAATGCTACTGAGGCATGAAACCCCAGAATTAGGAACCTCAGGCTTGAAGCGTGAGTAGGAGGTAGTCTGGCAACGAGCAAAGTCTCTCTGGCCCATTTCTGAGTGCCAGATCTGGGTAACAGGGTGATAGTCCTCTGGGCTGACAGGCACATGACTCTCCATGCAGGACGTGGACAGTGCAGCCCTGCTGGCACAGAGGAGGTGTCATGGGACATGGTTTCTATTATTTCCTCAATAGAAGTGCTGGAATTTTCAACAAGCCTGCCTTACTTTTGCACCTATTCTTCCATCGACAAGGGAACACATTTGCAGGATCGCTTCCTGGGGTAGAGGAAGTGTGCCCTGATGGAATGGAAAAGGAAAGTGATAGCCGTTGGGGATCAAATCCACAACCTGGGTTTTAGCTACCTGTACTAACAAACTGACTTAATCAGTTACACACAGGCTGGCCGGTGTAGGAACATGGTGCAGGGAGAGCTTGTGTCGGCCTGGATCAGCACACACAAGACCCTGTCATGGAAGTGAAATAGCTGTGCTCAATCTCTGAGGTCCGCTGTTCCCTGGCTGTGTGGCTTCCACTGTGTTCTCTTCCTGTCCTCGATTTTCTCCTCTACAAAAAGAGGGAACCAGATAACTTTAGACCAGTGCTTTTCAGACTTTCATGTATATCAGAACAAGAAGGAGTGCTTGTTCAAACTGGATTCTTCCCACCAAGTTTCTGATTCAGTATATCTGGGTGGGGCCCAAATTCTGCATTTCTAAATGTTTCCATATGAAGCTGGGGTGCTGGTGCAGGAACTGTCCTTTCAGAGCCTCTGGGTTAGATGCTCTAATCCTTCACCCCTACCTCCCTATTCGTCATCCTTCCCTTTAAAGAGTTTATAATCTCATTAGCATTTTTCCTGTGAGAGGAAAAACGACTGATGACTTCATTCTTTCAGCTTCTAATCAGATGTTTATTTGGCACCTTTTGCGTAATATGACTGCAAGACAGAGAGAAGAAGGCTACCACATTCTTCCCATCAGTGCTTCCCGAGAACCTCTGCATTGTGCAAGATCTTTGGTTCTTCCAAAGGACTTTTACAGCCAAATTTCCTATTTGTGGTCCCAGGAAAAGGGAGAGTCTGGAAAACTGAGATCAACAGATGGTGGTAAGTCCCCTCCTTCCAAACACTTTTTCAGGGTTGACTGGTAGAAATTGATGATGCAGAGAGAAGCCTGTTTATATACAAACATCAGAATGGACGAGCAGTGGCCAAGAGATTCATATGTCCCAGTCTGGGTCACCATTAACTCCATGTCCAAGCCCAAAGCTTTTGTTGAATAATGATCACTCCACAGAGTCATGGTGGGTACCAGAGGACAATGACAGATGTGGCTCCTGCCACCTGCAGTACTGTCCTGGATGCCAACAGCATTGGAGCCGGTGGGCACTGAAAAACAGGACTGGGTCAAGGTAGAAGGGGAAAGTATTTGTATTCATCCAGGGCTGTTTGGATTTGAGGAATAGAGGACTGAGTGAAGCTATGGTACCTATTGGGAGGGTGAACAAAAGGTGGCTTGGAATATACACATGTATGTTCATCTTGCCATACATTCTGGCTGTCTTTCACTTTCCAGCTCACATCCTTTCTGCCTGGATTCCTGCTCTGGCCACTGTTTCACTAAATAACCATGTACATGTGTGGTCTGACCAAGCCTTATCCCAACTGCGCCACTAATCTACCTTCTGACCCTAGCTTCCCTGCTGTGGTGAAGGAAGCCAATGTGAGTCTGATTGGTCAGCCTGGTGCTTGAGGTGCTATGGAGTTAATGCATTCCAGGGAAGCCTTGATGGGGTGGGGTGGGGGCAGGAGCAAGGGGACAAATGCTCATCTCTTGAGATTTCTGGCAATTCTAAGGCACATTGTTCCTTGGGGGATCTTCAACAGGACTGAACTCCTTTTATGCACAGAAGCATATACACCTCAAAACCATCCTTGATTTAGCTTTTCTCTTCTCCTTTTTCGTTCTTCCAAGTCTTCCTTTTCTGAACTCTGGAGGTCATTTCCCCCAAATAAACCACTTGCAAGCAAATCTTTATCTCAGGTCCTGCATATTGGAGGAACAAAAGCTCAATGATGGACATGTTTTACATATATATTAGCATTTTAGGAAAAGTAAACAGCTTATATTTTTTTGAGCACCATCAGTGGGTCAAGTTCTATATCCTTTTCAAAAATAAGGATTAATTTTACATTCTATTTAAGTGCTACATAAATACAGCCTAGGCAGTAACCCCCTTTCATCCCTCTGACCACTGTGGTGTGTATCCTGTGTCCCAGAAGCAGGCAAGTGTGCTGCTTAGCAGAACTCTGTATGGTTTTAAACACCATTCTGCTATTTTTAATGGCTCACCTCTTTTAGGTAATGATGATGATGAAACTCCTAGATTATCTAACCAATTAGTCCTTTCCTTTTCCCCCTCTTTTCGCGGGAGTTCCTTTGTCTTTATTTTTCAATCTTCCAAATTTTATCTTTAGCTATATCTGCAATTTCCAATAACATTTTTTTATGTTTGGATTTTTCATAATAGAAAATTGTTCTCATTTCATGAATGCAACTGGGAGAAGGAATCTCTTTCCTTTCCTTTCTGGAAATATTATTTTTGTTTGTTTTTTCTGTTACTTTCTTATATTTTTTTACTTATAATTTTCATTTTATATTGTTTGATCTACTCTGTCTTTCATTTTAGTGTCTAGCTTTAAATGTTTGGTGATTCTTGACTACTTGTATTTAGGAGAGAGGTTGATAGATATTTCTTTTCCTACAACTGGAATACTGCTATCCCTTGGGAAGAGTCATCACTGAACAGAAAACTTCAGAAATAAATAAATTAGCAAGACTGCTGATTATCAAACAATATATGAAGTCAAGTGTTCTTTTACATATAGTAATAAAAAATTAGAAAATGCCGTTAAGGGCCTCCCTGGTGGCACAGCAGTTAAGCGCTGCGCTGTGGAGCTGTCAGCAGTGGTGATATGAGTTCGATGCCCAGTCAGGGAGATTCCCCACATGGCGCAGCAGACCTCTCCTGCCTCGCCCACTGCTCCCCTCAGCAGTGTATTTCCGTCACTCTGCCTGTTCTGCTCCCCACTCTGTCTCTGGTGAACCCTCTCGCCACCCCACGCCTCTGGCCTGTACCCCAGCTTGTATGCATAAATAAATAAATTAAAAAAAAAAGAAAATGCAGTTAAGACTAATAGATAATTTACAAAATAGCAACAAACTCCTCTAAGATACCTAGGAAAAAATCTAAGCAAAAACAATACAAAATCATTATGGAGAGAATAATTAAACTTTTTTGAAACCAGATGAGACCAAAATAATTAGAGTGGCATACCATGTTCACGAATAAAGCGATTTGATATTGTGAAGATGTCAATTCTCCCCAAATCGGTCAATTTATTTAACATAATTTAAAAAAATACAAAAGGGTTTCCAGTGGAACCCAAGAGCTTTATTCCAAGACTTACATGAAACAGCAAAGATCTAAGAAAAGCTAGGGCACTTCGGATGAAGAAGAACCAGGTGATACAAGTTTTCTTCTTATAGTACCAAAAATCTTTGCCATTAATTTTTGTTTTTATCCCTGCCCCCAAAACATGCTATCTTAATTACTTAGATAGATCAATGAAGTCCTCAAATAAGCCCACACATATATGAAAGCTTGGAGAAGCAGTAGACTTAAAGAGCAGTGCTGTCCATGTGGAGATGGAATATAGCCACATATGGAATTCTAAGTCCAGAGTCACACTAGCAAAAAGAAAAGGAAGAAGCACATGAAATTAATTATAGTAATATGTTTATTTAACCCACCATAGCAAAAATGCTATTTCAACATGCAATTGATATAAATCATTAAAGAGATGTTTAATATTTTTTGGATTAAATTTTTAAATCCAGTATATATTTAATTGCTCCTCTGTCACATTAGTCTCTCTGAAGTGCTCAGTGGCTTCGTGTAGTGTTCTTCAACCATCCCAGACCGGGTAGGGGCATCATTGGTTCAAGCAGACTCTTTTTTTTTTTTTTTAACAATTCTTTTTTTTTTTTTAAGATTTATTTATTTATACATACAAGCTGGGGTACAGGCCAGACACGTGGGGCAGCGAGAGGATTCACCAGAGACAGAGTGGGGAGCAGAACAGGCAGATCAGAAATACACTGCTGAGGGGAGCAGTGGGCGAGGCAGGAGAGGTCTGCCGCACCATGTGGGATTCTCCCCGGCTGGGCGTCGAACTCACATCGCTGCTGCCGACAGCTCCACAGCGCAGCGCTCAACCGCTGCGCCACCAGGGAGGCCCCAAGCAGACTCTTTTTATTAGATGTTGTCGTGCCGTCCTTCCCTGGACTCTGTGGCTCTCCGCCACTCTCCGCCACACTGTCCTCTATTCTCGAGCTGTTCTCTGCCACTGCAGCCTCCGCTGCCACTGCTGCCTCACTCTTGAGCTCAAGCTCCTCATGTCTGTGACGCCTCCTTTATATAGTGTCTCATCAGGCCCAGGTGCGCCCACTCATGCACACGCACGCCACCATGAGGCACATGTGCAAGACCACAGGTGCCCATCATCAAATCCAAGGGCAACAGGGCGGAAAAACTAATGCCTCCTTCATTTACCCTGCAGTAGCTACAGCGCCTGTGGTGGGTAGCGCAGGCGCAGAGGCTACTAGTGCTGGCTCTGTAGCCAGGATCAGGACTTACTAGGTGTGCTACCTCTGCTTCCTCACCTATAAAATGATGAGCACCAATAGTACCTACTTCACAACATTGCTACAATTTAGCATCTTTTCAAGATGTGCTTCACATGCAGCCAATCTTCTAAAAGCAGCCCACGCATTATCATTAGGCAATGTAGGACAGGCGGATCAGTAGAAAAGGGAAAACTTTTCAAAGAATGATTCTCAACATCATTTTCTACGTGGCATATCAAAAATTAGATTTAAGCATATCTTAAGTCTAATTCTAATTGCATCTAGAAAATGAGTGTGAAATGCAAACTTTAAAATCTTAAATTCTCTGTTTGGAAGTCACAAAGATATTTTCCTTTATTATTTCTTTCTAAAAGACAAAATTACCATCTATAATGGAAAGCATGATAAAATTGATCATAGAACTTGTATTTCTCAAATTATACCCAAAAGATGAGTCAAAAGTGGGAGAAGATATTTTCAACTCATGAAACCAAGAAAAGATCAGTATTTGGAATGTATAAAGAACTGTAAGAAAATGGCAATCCACCTCAAAAAGTAGACAAATAAAATGCATACATACTTTACTAAACAGGCTATATATAGTCTATAGATATTTGAAATTATGTGCAACATCATTAATAATCATTAATAATCAGGATAATTAAAACCAAATAACATATTTCACATCCTCCAGATTGGCAACAAGTAAAATGACAAGACCAAATGTTGGTGAGAATATGGAACTGTGGAAATTCTCATACATCAGGGTGGAGCGGGTAGTGGTCACATCGCCCGTGGGAACTGTGCTACGTTCGTTATTTGTGTCCCAGCAAGTCCTCCGTCATGCAGATATGCTAAAGGATCCGTGGCATAGGCGTAGTAGGTGCCTTGTGTGACTTTGGCCAAGACATCATTATCCCTAGTAAACACAAGCCTAGAAACAACCAAAAATGCACCCAAAAGAGAACGGAGACATAAATTACAGGATTTTCACACAATGTAATTCTAGACTTCAATGAAAAGAATAAATTTTCGTCCACATTTCAATAAGGATGAACCTCAAAAGTATAGTGTTGGGCAAACAAAGCAAATTATAGAATAAATGTAGTATGACACCGTTTATGTAAAGTTCAAAAGCGGGCAAAACTAAACAATATATTGTTTAGAGATATACATGTGTGGTAACATTACAAAGAAAAGCAAAGAAAATGATTAAAACAAAATTCAGCATCGTGGTTGCTTTGAGATGGAGAAGGATACAATAGGGCAGGAACACATGCAGGGTTCAAAGTCATGTCTGAGACCCTATTTCCTAAGGCGAATGGAACATACAGGTGTTTTTAATACGATTACTTTACTGTTTATGTACATTGTATGTGCTCTTTTTATGTACATTATACTTTATAATGTAAGAAACACTGGTTGGAATTTGTGCTTTGCAGTGGGGGCTTTTGATTGTTGGGTTTTACTTAATTGGGTCCTGGAGTCTAGGGTGATTAGACTGTGAGCTGGAGTTTGCATTGGGGGCCTCTCCAAATGCCCACATCTGTGGACTTCTCAGGGTCCAATCACTTTTCCGGGGTATCCTGCAATCCAGCTCTAAGGACGAGGCATGGGTTGAGGAGCCGGGAGTATGTGCAGAATTCTACTCATCCCATCTCTGGCCTCTGCTCTGCCCTCTTGGGAGAGGCAGTTGCCTTGCTGAGTGGGGTGGAGGAGGTCTTGGGTTTGATTGCTTTTTAGGATTTCCAAGCATTGCTGCATGCTTCCCTCTTGCTGTACACCACACTTGGTACTGCCATTTCAGAGGTGCTCTGTCCTGGGGTTGCCTCTCTTTATCCTCCCTCTACCCCCCACAATATGCCCTTTTGCTGACATACTTTTTCCTGCTCTATTGGTTTTCCATTTATAACATGAGCTTCATTTCTCTCATCTTCTGCAGTCACGTCTTCCATTCCATTTCTTTGTTGCCTCCCATTGGAGGAAGGTGTCAAGGACAAACATGTGTTTGAGCTGCAGTAGCTAGCCAGAATTACTCTCCACAACCCTTTCCATGTTGAGTGATAAGCCCCCTTTTGCTAGTTAAAGAAACCAACCACACGTTGGGGGCACGTCACTTGGTGAGCCAAACTCAGTCGCAGGTATAAAAGACTCCAAGGATTATACTTTTCCCCTTTCACCAACCACCTCTGTTCCCGCGAGATGGCTCCAGGGTCTGCTAATCCTCTGGCTGGAGCTGTGCCTCTGGTCTCGCGCAGAGCCCTCCCACAGCAGGCTCCCATGGCTGCTCTCCACTGGTGGAATAACCACCGCAGAACAGGGCTGAAGACCACAGTGGCTTAGCTTGCAAAGCTGTGCCCCCAGCCAGGTGTGTGGAAAGCAGCGCAGCCTCCCTTGGGTGCAAGAGCGTGACCTTGGTTCTCCATGTTAATGGCTTCACACAGGCAGAGCGTTTCCTTTGGAAGCAGCAGAGAGTCATCGGGGCCATCAGCCTGCTTCATCCTGAGAAGCATTTGGAATGAAATTTTATCTGGCAGTGGTGGGGGAGAGAAGGGGAGTGAGAGCGATGGGAAAATTACTTTATTTTTTTTTCTACTTTGACAACCACAAGTTTCCTGTGCTCCTTTGGAACCAAATTTCTGTTTTGACTAAATGGAAAGTCTCCAAGGAATGAGGGCTGATAGGGGAGATTTCGCTCACAAGTACCCTCTGTTGCCTTCCATCAATTTCTCTTCCCCCCTCCTCCACCTGCTCCTTTGGTCTCTGTTCTTTCTGCCCTTGCTGACCCTGCCGGCACTACCCGCATCAGCTGCCGACTGAAAAGCACTCTGCACCGTATTGTAGGTCTGGCCTGCTGGGTTGTGGGAGGCCAGGCCCCCGAGGGGTCAGCGGGCTGGGTCGCGGAGGGGGTGGGGGGCAGGTGCTGACAATGGTGGCAGGTGTGGGGCACTGGAAAGGCCGTGAGCCTAGTGGCCAGCTCTGCTGCCCTGCGGTGCCCTGCCAGCCCCAAAGTGGCTGGACGGATGTCCAGCAGGCTTCCCCCTTGAGGCCCTTCCTAGGCCTCAAGACTCCTTGCTGTACGCTCACCATACAGACTGGCGCTGACTGTGATTGTTGCTGTTTTAGAATCAAATCCACTCAATTTTCACCCAGGAGAGGGGAGGAAATGGCAATTGTTGCAGGAAACTACAAGTCAGTGTGGAGCTGATTTTTTTCTCTGACGTGAAAACCACTCACTCTCTACCCAGATTTCAGCAACTCTACACACAGCCGCCGCTCAGAGGCCGTTCAGAGGGACCCTTCACGCTTTCCGGTCACGTGGTCTCCAGCTCCATTTGCCAGCGTCTCCGAAGCGTGAGTTAGAACCCGCCCTTGTCAGGCTTTGTGGTTGGAGGACCCCTTCGGCTTGTGCCGTGGGAAACACAGCAGCCGTGCGGGAGTGGGTGCCACCTTCCTTCAGGTCAAGAAACGCTGCTTATTTTTAACCTTTAATAGAGTCCAGGGTTAAGAGAATGTAGTGTATTAGCATAAAATGAAATAATAGCATTATTATGATTGTCATCATTATCTTCATGGGAGTCAGTTTTCCTAAGCACTTGAGTACATTTATTTTCTCCAGCAGTCCTGCAAGGAGGGTCTATTATTTTCTCTTGGAATCTGAAGCCGAGAGAAGTAACATGCCCAAGAACTTAAGGCTTGTGCATGGCATGCACACATGCACATACATGTGCATGCACGCACACACACACACACACACTCACATTTATACACAGTGACTCCAGCAGGGCAAGAAAATTCCCTGTCCATTAAAAGTTTAGCAGTTATTCATGGGACGCCTTTGTATCAGGCACTGTACCAGTTACTGGGATCCGACATCGAATCTAATCCAAAATATTCCATACCCTCCAGAGTTTATGGTGGGCACCTGGGGAGCATGCAACACAACCACCTCCAGTTCAAGGTCATCTGTGGGGAACCAAGCACAGTGGAGTGTGGAGCAGAGTAGTGGATTCTCACCTGGGGGATCTGGGAAGATGTCAGAGTTTTTGTGTGGTCAAGGGGAAGATGGACAGTCCAGGCAGAGCGAAGATGAGTGAAGCTGGGATTATGAAAGGATGTGGAAGCAGGTGTGTCTTTGACCCTGATGGACATGTTACCCCTGGTACTTTGTGCACAACACAACAGCTACTTCAGGGACATGAGATTGTAGGGCCTCGATACTACATTTTTGCTGAATAAATGGAAACACAGATGTTGCTGGAATACAGTGGGCTGTGCCCCTTTTGTTGATTTTCACTCTGTGGTTTCAGTTATCCATAGTCAACTGTGGTCTGAAAAGATTATGTACAAGATTCTTGGAGAGACAGAGATAGCATATCCTCATAACTTTTATTCCAGTACATTGTTAAAATTGTTTCATTTTATCATTAATTATTGTTGTTAATTTCTTACTGAGCCTGATTTTTAAACTGAGCTTTATTATAGGTGTGCACATACAGACAAAACATAGTACTATCTGCGGTTTGAGGCATCCGCTGGGTACCCTAGAATCGATCTCTTGCAGAGAAGTAGGGACTGAAGCATTTACATAGGGTTTATAAGTCACATGAGAATGGGCTTGCCCTGGGGGACCATATTTGCAGGTGGCTTCTGTTAGTTTGTGTATATTAATTGCCTGGGAGGAAAATGTTGAGAGTTGCTGGCTAAAAAGGAGGTCTGGCTCAACAGAGATAACGGGATATGTTGGCACAGAGGGGTTTGGGGCACCTTTCAGTGACTTGGCCAAGACTCCACCTCTGTCCAGGGCACATGGCGGCCATGTGGATGGCTGGACCATTAGACCAAAACCAGCGTGATTCTTGGAAGTGCACTGAGGAGAGGTGGGAGAAGAGGCAGTGTGATGTTCCTGCTGTGACCAGCTGATGGTGCAAAAGAGGGTGACCCTCCTGGGATGATTGGAGACCAAGGGGGCTCCAGGAGTATCTTCAGCTGAGATTCTTAGGCCTGGAGTCCTACTTCTGCTCAGGATGAAGTGGGCACCAGAGTTTGAAAGAAAGGAAATGACCAGGAGGAATCTACAGACTTGTAATGGCCAAGGAATTTGAGAGTCATTAGTTTTGGACTAGAATAAAAGCAGAAGGAAGCAAGGGAACGTCAATAGATTTCTTGACGAGCCAGGTACAAACCCAGAAATGTCTAGAACACAGGGGTGAGTGGTGGGGATTGGGATATGGCGCGATTTCTGCAGAGACCTGTCTCTGATGCTGGAATGCTTCGTGTCCTGTGGCTCTGACTTAGGCATGGTTGGCACCTGGAAATCTCATCTTGCAGTAATAGCTATTCTGTGCCACTCGTGATGAGGGGACTTGAGCCAGAGCCAGGAAGAGTTGGAAGTCACAGGCAGGGCTGAACCTTCCAGAAAGGACTCCCAGGTTGCCTGGACAAGAGCAGCCTCGACGGCTGACAACAGGGACCTGGTGATCCAGCCTGCAACCTGCTCCATGGCTCTCGAGATGCCTCGTGCATCTGCTGCTAGTCCAACATCACGGCCGCCCACGTGACCTGCCTCTGCCTTTCTGCAGGAGGGGAGCAAGGTGACTTCTTCAGGGGCTATGTTTCTTGTTGCCAGCATGGAATTAAAGTGGCAAGCTTGAACGTTAAACTGCTATCTGATCCTACATGAGGGTCGCCAGATGGGGCAAGGTCACAGATCTGCCATCGTGGTCCTTCCACCTAAGCTGACACCTTAGGCAAGTTCTAAGAAGTTGTATTTCAGCTGTACTCTTGGGGATAATTCGTTCTTCTTGGTGTTTGTTAAGTACCACTGGCAAACTGTGATGCTAGTAAGATGTCTTAAAATAATCTGAAGTGTTAAGACACATTATTATAACATTTTTTTCCTTTTCATTTCTTCTAATTGGATAGTATCTTTTCTATAAAATTCAATTACATTGCAATTTTCTGTTTTCCCTTTTAACACTGGATTCGTTGCTTCCTTCATGTGTGTGCGAGAGAAGAAAAATGTACAAAGTGAGACAGGGCCAGAGGGTCAGCTGATTTAGCAAGTAAACTATGGGACTCTGAGTTTAATTTTAATTTTGGATAAATTATATATATATGTGTGTGTGTGTGTGTGCAATGGATACTGTATTGCTATATAATAAGATGTTTATATATTTTATTTTATTTATTTTTTAATATATATTTTTATTGTTATTTATATCTTTTACATTTTGTATTCCCCTTGGGTAACCCACCACCAATTCACCCATGATCCATCTTGTGTCCTTTTCTACTCCATTTTGTGCGCTTATCCTCCCCTCTCCGCCCCCCCCCCCCC
>PVIJ01011136.1:0-56262 GCA_004024925.1 Scalopus aquaticus
GGGTGCCCAGTGGGTGGGTGAGTTTGGGAAATAAGGAAGGTAAGAGTAAAGGGGGGGGCTTACTCAGCTCACTTGCCTCCTCAACTTAGCACACCCTCACCCTCACCTCCCGACTCATCGGGAGAAGCAACCTTTACCGACCTAGTGCGCCCACAGTCCATCTCATTGGGTCCTCAAAGGAGCCCTTGGAGGAGGGGACTTCCCCACTTTCTGAATTGGAGGGAAACTCCCAACTTCCAGATGAGGAAACCGAGGCTAGGATGGGGGAGCGCCTGCTCTGGCCCTCCTGCCCTAACTCCTGCCTTCTCCTGAGGGACTAGGGGGTCAAGATGGGGGTGTCAGATGGGGGGTCTGCCTCCACAGTCCCGTGGGGCTCGACGGGGTGAACGCTTGTTCTTGTTCTCACTCCACCCTCCTCCCCTCTGCTACCCGGTCCATTTTGAGGAGTCCATGAGGGGGAGTTGGTACCTCACTCTCCTTCCTACCACTCTCTCTCCATGATATCTGGGAGCCTGGCTGGCCCAGGCAGGGCCCCCACCTTTAGCTGCGTCTCCCTGGTAACCGCTGCTGCTGCTGCCCCTTCCAGCCTCCCCTGCCCTCCCTACCCCCAGGACCTCCCAGCACAGGCTGTACCGCCAAGCACATTGCCAGCCTGGGAAAAGTGCGGTGGGCGGGCCGGGGCTGCCCGCTGCCCACAGTCAGGGAGGCAGGGCTCCAGTCGATGTGCCCAGTGCCTGCCATTCTCGCCGGGTGGGGTGGGGACACTCCCGGAGGGCGCTGCCCCCAGCCACTCTGCCCTCCTAGCTGCCAGCTCGGGTAATGCGGCTTCTTTTCCTGGTGCCAGCTTTATTGAGATACTCACGTACCTGTCATCCACCTGAATTAGGTGAACAATTCAGTGGTTTTTACTGTATTCATGGAATGTGCAAACTTTGCCGTAGTCCATTTGAGAACATTTTCATCACCCTGAAGAGAAACCCTGCTCCCGTGAGAGGTCACTCGTCCCCTCACCTCCCCGACCCCTGGGGAGCCGCTGACCTGCTTTCTGGCTCCGTGGACTAGCTGGTCCGGGTCTGTCACATGGGCCATATGTGGGGTCTCCACTTGGCAGCATGACCGCAAGCTTCATGCCCATCGCAGCGGGAATCAGCAGCCCACCTTTTTATGGCTGAATAATATTCCACTCTGGCCACCGGACGTTTTATTTGCCCATTCATCCACGAGGACATTTAGGGTGTTGCCGCGCTCTGGCTACTATGAATAATGCCTCTGGGAATGTTCGTGTACAGGTTTTTGTGTGACTGTGCCTCTTGAAGCTTCTAGCTCTTCTCTCTAAGATGGGGCTAAAACAGCCAAGCCTGACTGACCCCGTCTCCTGGAAGGGGCTCAGAGAGCAACACCCCACATCATCTTGAGGGGCCTCGAGGGGCCATTCTCACTCCCCTGCACTCCTGGTGGCGGGGGTGGGGGCATGGGGGCTCCTGGGGAGGAAGGAGGCCACCTCTCCACTCTCGGGGTCAGCCGAGCTACTTGTCATCTGGACTCCGAGAACCCCACCTGCTGGGCTTGAGCAGCGTGGCATGAGAACCCCCTGCACTCCTCCAGCCCTGCCTGCCTTGGGGTGCCCCTGGGCTTCCTGTGCCCTTGGCGCCTGAGAAAGGGGACGGGCAGGTGTGGGGGAGGAGGCAGGATAGAGACCAGACTGCCCAGGGCTTCACCTCTGACCTCAGGGCCTTTGGGTGAGGGATGGGAGTAAAGGAACAGGGAGAGGAGGTGACAGCACGTCCCCCCCACGCCTGTGTGACGGCTAGAGCTGCTTGGCAGCCCCGGGTGTAGCCAGACTGGCTCGTGAGGGCCCCGGGCAGGGCGATCGGCTCCCTGTGCAATGAGGAAACAGGCCAGGGCAGGTGCCAGCCGGGGGCAGCTGAACGAGGCAGAGTCGGGGCTCGCTGTGTCCCTGCAGGCACCTGTCCCAGGCTCAGAGTAGCCTGGCCAGGAAGGCCCAGCTTCCTCCACGGGGTTCCGCAGCAGAGCATTTTGGGGACCAAGACTTCTCAATCCCTGGGGAGAGCGGGGCCGGGGAGGAAACTATTTTTCTTCAATGGGTGAATTTTCTCAAGGTCAGCCAGGCCCTCAGCTGTTGATGTGGGAATATCTAGTGATTAGCATCAATAGTAGCGATTTATGGGGGACTAGAGATGCCGGACACTGTCACACACTCTGGTCTCTGAGCCTCAGTAGCCTTGCGGGGTGTTCTCCCCCATTTTTTCTAGAGAGCAGGAAACCAGGGCTGAGGAAATGTCACCAGTGTTTCCAGGAGCCCACGCGCCCTGGTCCCGGCCTAGACTTCCTGAACAAGGACCAACATTACCCCCATTTTACGGGCAGAAAGCCGAGTCAAAGGTTGAGTGTTGAGCAAGGCCTCCCAGCTGCTGGGTGGAGGAACAGGATTCAGACGTCAGACCCATTGTGGACGCTGGGCCTGTAGCGGCTCGCTGGACGTCACAAGGTACAGGTGGCCAAGCTGAGATTCAGACCCAGGCCCATGGGCTTGAAACGCTTGTGCCGAATCACATTCCGGAGCAGCACTGGCCGGAGGGCCAAGGCCAGGCACCGCGTGCTTGGGTCGCTGGGGGCGCCTTCTGCCACGGGCGGGGATGGCCGGGCGGCATGGCCGCTTCTCATGCGGCTCAGACGTCTTCTAAGGGCACGAACCCAGGATGGGGCCCGCCCTCGGGACTGCCTCTCAACCTAGTTACCTCCTGAAGGCCCCATCTCCAAGTGCCATCACCAGACGGGTTAGGACTTGGACACATGACCTTTAGGGGCGCTCAGGCCAGCCCGTAGCAAGGATCTGTGGCTGCTTTGTCTTTCCGGCAAGACGGAGTGAAGGAGGGGCCTGCACGCCAGCGGAGTCGCTTGTGGGCTGCAGCAGGCCTGCCCCTCGGACTCAGGCCGTCTTCTAGAGCTGCCCACCCCGACCTCACTCACCCTCCCTCTCTTTCCCCTTCCAGACGGAGCCTGCGGCTGGTGAGGCTGCCGAGCAGGGCCAGGCCGGGCCCTGCCCGCCAGGACGTCCGAGCCCCTCGCCGGCCCCCGAGCCTGGGAACCCACCGGGCGCTTCTGCCGCCCCCACCATGACTTCGGAGCCCACGTCCCCGCCAGCTGTGCCCCCGCTCCACTCCCCCAAGTCCCCCGTGTGGCCGACCTTCCCCTTCCACCGGGAAGGCAGCAGGGTCTGGGAGCGGGGCGGGGTCTCCTCTCGCGACCTGCCCAGCCCTCTGCCCACCAAGCGGACCAGGACGTATTCCGCGTGAGTACCTGCGCCTCTCCCTTCCCGCCCCCGCCTCGGCGCTGCCCCCACCCCGGAGCCAGAGGCCTCCCCCGCTGGCCGCTGACGGCCGACTCAGCCCACAGCTGCTCACAGCCCCCCAGCTGGCTTGGGGGTGAGGACCAGCCGCAGGCGCCAGGGAGGCCGTCTCAGCGGGGTCTGGAAGATGTTTCAGGTGGAGAAGGTGGCGGGGTGCCAGACCGGTGGAACAGTCTGGTGAAAAACCCAGCCGTGGGGTTGGTCTTTGGAGAGGGCGGGGGCTTGTGGGAGCCACAGGGGCACAGACTGCTGGCCGAGAGGGGACAGTGATGCTAATTATCCCATGTTCAACCCAAGCCTGGCACAGAGCAGGTGCTTAATAATGAGGGGGTGAGTGACAGCTGAATGAACAGGACACCCCTGGTTCAGAGGCCAGTGAGTGCCCCCTCTGGGGACGTATTCAAGCCTAGACCATTCCTCGCTCAGAAATCTTACAACCGGGCCCCCCTGGTGGCCTCGGGGTTAAGTCTCAGTGTTATCGCCACTATGGCCTGAGCCCTCTCCCCAGCCAGGGAGCTTCCCACAGGGCCCAGCAGACCTCTCCTGCCTCGCCCGCTGCTCCCCTCAGCGGTGTATCTCAGCGGATCCACCTGCTCTGCTCCCCACTGTCTCTGGTGAATCTTCTCAGGCCCCACACCTCTGGTCTACGCCCCAGTTTTTCAACGCAAAAAAAAATCTTGTAACAGGGTGGGAGAAAAACACATCACAGCCAGAATCCTTTTTAAGTCCAAACAGCCTGAGGGAGGCAGGCGGCTGTGCAGAGGGCAGCGGCTGGGCATCAGGAGACCCGCTTGCTGTGTGCCTGCTGGGAAAGCTGGTTCCCTTTCTGGGCCTCAGTTTCCCTATCTGTTCAAGGGGCGGTGAGCGGCCTACGCCGGCACAACTGCGTGTGGTATCTGACGGGGCAGGCTCCCCAGACAGCCCAGAGGGCAGCGGGGCTCGGGGCACTGGGTTCTTGGGGCGCCGGGTTCCCAGGCCGCCGCTCCAATCGCCTCCCGTCCTCAGGACAGCTCGCGCCTCGGCGGGCCCCGTGTTCAGGGGCGTCTGTAAGCAGTTCTCGCGCTCACAGGGCCACGGCTTCATCACCCCCGAGAACGGGTCTGAGGACATCTTCGTGCACGTGTCTGAGTGAGTCCGGCCCCCGCCCCGGGCTGTGGGCGCCCACTGCCATGTCCCCAGGCCTCTCCCTGGCTGGCTGGCCCCAGGTCTGGGTCCCTGCTATCTCCTCCTCTCAGCGGGGGGCAGGGGTGCAGAGAAGGGCTGGAGCTGCGGAGGGGACCTTGGTGCCCAGAGGCCCCTGGAGCCACAGCTGTGTCCTGGAGGCTGTTTCCTGGGCCACCGCTGGGCCTCTTAGCCTGAGGCCGTCAGGCAGGGCGGGGGGAGAGGTGGACTAGGCCCGGCCCCCAGCCCCGGCCCCCAGCACTGGGCCAGTGTGGCCTGCAGCGCCCGAGCTCTCCGGGCCGCAGGGGTCTGGCCGGGCCTTGCGCGTCTCACTCAGTCCCCAGCAGCACAGGGAGGGAGGAACTTTCTGGACCCCCGGGTTACAGACCAGAGACCGGGGCTGGCCCAGGCTCCCGGGCTAGGCAACGGGGGTTTCTGGGGAGGGGTCCATGCCGGGCTGATGCCCTCTCTTGCCCACCAGCATCGAGGGGGAGTATGTGCCGGTGGAGGGCGATGAGGTGACCTACAAGATGTGCCCCATCCCGCCCAAGAACCAGAAGTTCCAGGCCGTGGAGGTGGTGCTCACCCAGTTGGCCCCCCACACCCCCCACGAGACGTGGTCTGGCCAGGTTGTGGGCTCCTAGGCCCGGTGGCCTCGAGGCAGCCGCCTGGCCGGGGGGAGCCACACAGGGTGGACGGGCAATAGCCGGCTCCGTGCCCACTGCGCTGACTGGCCCAGGCCCCCGGGCGGCCTCTGCGCCCCGTCTGTCGTCTGTCCGTCTGTGCTCGTGGCTGTGAGTGCGCCTCCGCCCGCCCTGTGACCCGTGACTGTTACCTGAGGAGGCGACGACCTGCCTTCTCTGCTGCCCACACTCTCCTCTCCTCTCTGCCACATTCGCACAGGACCCTCCTGCCCACCAATCCGTGCACCCAGGTCAGGCCTGGGGGTGGGGTTTGGGGGTACAGCAGATCCCACCCATACAAGCTTGCTCCCTGGCCTCTGCCCCAGGGCCAGACTCCGCTCTTGCTACCCACGCCTCCCACTGGGCTGGGGTCTCTCTGTGGCCTGAACCCTCCCCTTGGAAGCCGGGCCAGGAGCACTTTGGGGGAGCCTCTCAGCCGCTGGCAGGGGGAGAGGGCCCCTGCTGCCCCACCAGCCTGCCTGCTCTCCCCTCAACACACCGGAGGGGCAGGAAAGAGGGTCCTCAGCACAGAAGGCAGTTAGGGGGCTCCTGTTCTGCCAGCTGCAGTCTCTCCTCGGCCGGGAGTGACTCTGTGAACCCCAAGCAGGCAGTGTCCCCTCTCCTGGGCCTTGGGACCTCCACTACTTGGGGAGGTGCCACTCTACTGAGGGGCCCCCACTCCCAGGTTAGGGCGGAGCCACCCCCTTTGCCCGGGCTCAAACCCCGACATTCCGCTGGTGTCGTCACCAAGGCTGCCTGGGACCTGCTGGGCAGACACAGCCCTCGCGCCGGGCACGGGCCCAGCTCCCGCCCTGCTCACCGAGCCCCGCAGCCACGCTGTGTCCTGCGCACTGGGTCTCAGGCAGGGCCTGGGAGGCCAGGAAGGGGGGCACTGCCTCCACCCCCCACATGCCCTTTTAGAGAACCCACAATGGGGTTCAGGGGAGGGCCTGCCAGGGACAGGGACTCTTTGGAGACCCAGTCCAAGATGAGGGGGTCAGTGACTGTCTATGGGGATCCCCGGCCCTAGCTGGGGTATATATGTGCCCCCCGCCCCCACCCCACAGAGGCTGGGAGCCCAGAGTTACTGAAAGGCATTGGCCGGCTCCCCCAAATTGGGACTATCCTGGCCTGATATCCCCTCAGAGCTGGGCGCTGTGGCCAGGCCCAAGGCCTATCCCGGGCAACAGGACTCGCTGGCCCCCTTGGCGGAAGGTTTATCGGTGCAGGTTAACTGCTGGGAGCCCCCAAGACCTCCTTCCTGTGAGTAGAGCCCCTGTAGGCACCGGCCAGGAGGCAGCAGGCGCCGACGTCCGCCCCGGGTCTTCCTGGGGTGGTGGCGCAGCAGGCCGCTCCCCACTCGGGGCCTGAGACCCCCAGCCCCGACTCCCCGTCCTTCCTGACCTGACACTGGCAATAAACCCTCAACTGTGACTCGGGCTGGCCTAGAGCTGTCTCTGTCTGCCGGGTCCCTCCGGGCTGGCCTGGAGACGTCCTGCGTGACCCGTGAGAGGCCTGCCCGCCCTCACCTGTGACCAGCTACAGCGGCACCTGGGCCGGGCCCACCACCCGCCCACACAGAGCCGCGACCGCACTTTTTCCGGGGACTTTAATGCCGTGAGGTCAAGTTCTCAGCACACGAATCTCCCGGCCCCGTCACACCCTGCAGGCAGGACAGGCCGTCTCACGCCGGCACGCACGGCCCTCCCAGCACGGCTGAGGCAGGTTCGGAAGTACAAGCAGCAGGCCATGGGCCACGGGCGGCAGCGGGGCCCAGGCGCCGGCTGCGAGGACAGAGGTGCGTCGCGGGCCGGCCAGCCCAGCGCCAGGCGAGGAGGGCGGCCCTGGCACACGGCCAGCACCCGGGCCGGCTCTCTGAAGTCCGGCGCGTGGGCCCGTCACGCCTCGTGGGCCGTCTCTGGGAAGAAGATCTCACGGCACCGCTGCACCGTGTCCTGGGGCGAGACCACGCTGTGCCCCACGGTCCGGGGGTCGGCGTAGATCTCGAAGTCGTTCCCACCCTGTGGGAAGGCGCTTGTGCTGAGGTGCCGCAGGGCGCCACACTGGCTCCCGGGGGGAGGGGACCCTCCCCACCACGGGAAGCCCCTCACCCCGCCTGCCCTGAGGTGCTGTGGCCTGGGGGGGCCGGCCCCTGCTGGGCCTCAGCCTGGTGCTCTGGGCGGGGCTGTGAGCACGGGCTGTTCTCTGGGGTCTCCGGGGTCTGCTCTGGTGCCCCGTGGCTGGCCCTGAGCTGGGGGTGACGTGGGGCGGGAGGAGCCTGGGCCGGCCGCACTCACGGGGCTGGTCTCGTTCCCGAAGAAGTGGATGGTGTCGAAGCTGTCCTGGTCCAGGCTGTCCAGGCAGCAGCGCTTGTCCCAGCCCTCGGGGAAGACGTCGAAGCTGATCATGCCCCCTGCGGACACAGACGGGCTGGCAGGGGGGCCGCACGGGGGCCTCACTCCTTCGCTCGCTCACCCACCCTGGAGGGCCACTGGGCGCGGGGCCTAGGGCCTACGACCGGCTTGGGACTCGCGGTAGCCACAATACAGGCAGTGAGCGAACCAGACCACCTCAGGGCCTCAGGGCACGTGCGTGGTGAAAGGGGGGGGCCCCCAGGCAGCAGCCCAAACGATGGGGGGCACCTGAGCTGACACTAACCTGAGACCTGCGCTGGAGAGACAGTGGCCCAGAGAGGCGTCCAGGCCCAAGGGGATAGCCACCGAGGCAGGCAAGAGTGTGGGGTGTCCTGGCACAGAGCCGGTTGGGGTGGGGGAAGCTGGGGCGAGGGCGTGTGGGCCCTGAGGTCCAGGGAATTATTAGGGTGCAGAGGAGCCTCTGAGGGCCCCTGCCACTGCGCGGAATGGACTGGAGACCAGGCTGCTGGTGTGAACATGGCTGATTCCAGAGCATTGTGGCCGCGGGCCCTGGGTCTCCCTAGTAGACTGGACTTGGAAAGGGTAAGGCAGAAAGCTTAGGGGAGACTCTGGTTGGGGGCTGATAGGTGGGTGAGTGGGGGGAAGGGCCTGGGTAACGCAGGGAGCCCCTGCCTGAACTGCCCTGAGGGGCTCCCAAGGACTCCGGGAGGGCCGGCAGGCCTCAGGAAGGGGGCGGTCCGAGGAGGGGGCGCTGGGCTCCTCCCCAGGCCCGAAGGCCTTCCGCGGTGCGCGTACCTCGGGAGAACCTCAGCCCTTTGCCAGCAAACTCAGTTTTCAGAGCTTCCACGAACTTCTCCCGGATCTTCTCTTTCTGCGGGAGGGGAGGGAACGAGCAAAGGCTCAGGCTGCGGTGCAGGCCCGTGCTGGGCACACCAGCCCCGACTCACGCGAGCCGTCCAGGTGGGTGCTGCGCCCCGCGGCACAGGTGAGGGAGCCGAGGCTCAGTCACCGCCAGGTCGGAGCCAGGGCCCGGGCCCTGAAGGTGTGGCCCATCCACCTCCGCTGGATCCTGGCAGCAGGGGTGCGGGCGGGGAGGCAGGGGGGAGGCTGGGAGGCAGGGGTGTCGGAGGCCCAGTGTCCACCTCAGGACAGTGCTCGACCCAGCACCTCACGGACTGGCTGGGACACCGGAAATGGGCATGAGGCATCGAGACCTGTGAATCAGCGGCAGGTCAGAGGTCAGCAGGATGCCAGGCACAGCACAGCACCAACCACATGGCACCTGCTGAGCTGAGCACCCTCGGGCAGCAGGTGGCCCGAGCTGAAGGTTCACCCAGGGCAGCTCAGGACGGCAAGCTCAGAGGGCCTGGGGGTGTCTGGTCACACCCGGGGTGCGGAGGGATTTCTGAGCAGGGGGTGGCGTGCCTCAGCCCGAGGCTCAGTCAGCTGGAGTCGGGAGGACTGCGGTGGAAAGGGAGGGAGGCGGCGAGCAGCGGTGCAGGCAGGGCTGAGCTGAAAGGCCAGCTGGACTCAGCCTGGGAGAGAGGCGGCTGCCGGGCACCGGGCTGCGTGTCATGGCAAGTGGCTACTTCTCGGAGAAGTGAGGAACTCTCCTACCTGCCCCCTCTCACGGGGAAGTGGAGATGAGGGACGGGAGCTTCCGGAAGCCCTGGCCTTGCCTTCCCAATCAGGCATGGGGCCTGCCCCCGGAAGCCACTCTGAGCCCAGCTTAGCGCTAAGGACGTCTGGCCTGAAGAGAAGCCTCCCCATGGCCCAAGGGCCACAGCTCCTGCCTCCAGAGCCAGGCTGGGCACTGGGGAAACCGTGTCAAGCCGGGCCTCGGCAGGGGCCTGGGGCCCACCCCGGCCTCAGTGTCCTCCTCTAAGGCCCACACAACTCGTCTCCAGGGCCCGAGGAACTGAGGAAAGGGCGTGGGCTCCGGTCGGCGCCGAGCACTGAGCGCCAAAGCCCAGACCCGGGCCGTGAGCGGGTGTGTGTGGGCCCAGTGCCCAGAGCCCTCCCTGCAGCTGGCGAGACGGGAACCGGGAACTGTGATGACCCCTGCCCAGAGAACACACGTGGTGGAGCCCTGTCCAGGCAAGTGGGAGGGCGCTGGCATCGCAAACCAGGGCCGCTTGGGAGGTGTGGGTGGGGAGTAGGGGTTCTTTATGGTCCCCCGACGCCCGAGAGCTCTTCCTACCCTAAGCCCAGGCACACCACCGCCAGTGAGCTGGCAGCGTCACCGCGAGTCCCGGCCCCCACCTGGGACACAGCAGCGGGCAGAGGCCAGGGTTCAAACCCTTGTCCTATCACCAGTGCCCCGTGGGCCTCAGTTTCCTTATTTGCAAAGGGGACAACACTGCCCATTTCACGTGTTCCAAAGCCCTCTGGGAGCTCTGCGGAGCGGCCACGGGAATCCCGTCCTCACAGAGCTTACTGATGGGGGACGGGGACAATCACCAAGGTTTAAATGTCTGGCTGTTAGAGGGTGATGTCTGCATGGGGAGAAGCAAACCAGGGGGCGTGCTGGGGTGCGTGGGAGTGCATGTGCCACTCGGGAAGGCCCCACTGAGAAGGGGGCCCCTGAACAGCTGAGGGTGAGCGCCCGTGTCAGAGGGAAACGCGTTGGGACAGACGCCTCCAGAATGAGCAAGGAGGACATGGCGGGGGCGGAGCGAGCCCGGGGAGAGCAGGGCCGGTCAGAGGAGGCCAGAGCCGGGCCAGCGTGGCAGGCTGGTGTGCTGCCTCCACCCTGAGGGCAGCGCATGGCTGGAGGGTGACAAGACAAGTCAAGGGTGGGCAGGGACAGCCCCTCCGAAGGCCAGGGGGACTGTGGAATGACCGAGAACCTCAGCGGAGCGTCTAGGGCACTGACAAGACTGAAGGGGTGGGCCTGAGCCAGGCAGACCCCTCAGTCCTTGGCACTGCAGGGGGGCTGCGACCTTGTCCTGGGAGCAAGGGGAGCCGCGTAGGGACTGTAAGCGGGGAGTGGACAGGGCAGCGGCGCTTTCAAAGGGCAGCCATGGCACTGCCGGAGAGCAGGCCTGCGGGTGCGGGGAGGAGGAGACGCAGGTGAACGGCAGGGCCCCCTGAGGCTGAGCAACGGGGTCACTTTGGAGCCTGTGGGGGCGGCAGCTGGGAAGGGCGCCCTTGGTGTCGGGTTACCCGAGTAGGTGGCCAATGGGCCGGTCTCCAAGGGAGGGCCCCAGCAGTGTGGGATGTGCCCGCAGCTACGGCATGTGCTAGGTGGGCAGAGGGGTGCTGGTTGAACCAGAACCGCCCCCCAGCCACATCCTGGACCAGAAACAAAGGCTTAGAGAGGCCCGATGACCGAGGCCCTGCAGCCGAGGTCGCAGCCAGGTACCTTGTCCAGCTCAGAGAACTCGATTCGCTCCTCCAGGGTGCAGCTCCGGCCGATGGGCGAGATGTTCAGCATGCCGTTCCGGAACTCGATGAAGGTTCCGCTGGGGAGGGAGGGGTGCCAGAGGGGACAAGAGCGGCCCTGAATTCAAATGCAGTCCCACTTCGGACTTCCCAGGGGGCAAGAATCCCCCCCCCACTGAGTCAGGCCCAACATTCTCCCAGGCCTTCTAAGGGGCCCACCCCTTTCCTCCCGCAGGCCTGGAGGCTCCCCAGGGGTCTCACCGCTTCTTGGGCAGTCTGAGCAGGGCCATGTAGTGGAGGCAGAAGTTGATCAAGTCCTGTAGCAGCTCCTCACCCAGGTGGCTCTGGATGGTCTGGACAAGGCACAGGACTGAGTGGGCAGGCATGGAACCCCACAACACCCCCTCCCAGTCCAGGGCAGAAGGCACCTTGGACTGTCCCACAGTGGGAAAGTGGGGTATCCCTGGAGAAGGCCTGGGGGGACTGACCTGCTTGGAGAGCAGCCGTCCGTGCTTGTACTGCACCGTCCCGTTCTCGGCAAACACATAGTCAAATTTCTCCACGACTTCGGGGCCACGGGAGGCCAGGGAGGGGGGAAGAGGTGAGACCAGGCATGGGGCAAGCCAGGAGATGAGCCCACACTTCTGGGCTTGGCATCCAAAGCCCCTTGTTCACCCTGAGCCTGTTTCCCCAGCCGCCTCGCTGTGTTGCTTTTTTCCAAACTAGCCAGTCCCACCTGGGCCTCGGAGCACACAGGCCCTTCTGCCCGCAAGGCCCTTTCCCTGGCTTGCCCGCCAGCTCCCTCCTCCCGAGCCTTCCAGGACGCCCCAGCAGAGGGCGTCATTTCCCAGCAGTTCCCACAGCCCTCTGTCCCAGGCCTCCCTCGCTGCTCTCTGGGAAGGTTCAGAGGGGGTTCTGATTTCGGCTGTCAAGAGGAGGGGTAGGAGTGGGTGGGAGTGGGGCAGCTCAGGGGAACCCAGGAGGTTGCAGGCCGAGCAGGAGGTGAGCACTGGGCTGCGGTGGGGCGGGGGAAGTCAAGGGCGTTTCTGGTTTGAAGACCTGGAGGCGTTTGCTTCCACTGAGCTGAGGCCAGGGACTCAGCGTCCAAACAACTTCCTAGGTGACTTCAGAGTCTTACCTGAGCTACTAATCGTGCCCACCCTAAAGCGTGGTGATGAGGGGTCAGTGAAGTTAGTATGTGGTCATTTTAGCCCCCGGCAGCCATTACTGATCATGCTCATTTTAAAGGTGAAACCAAGACCCAGCAGGGAGAGCTGAGAACGTCAGCTCCGCAAGGGCGGGGTCCTGCCTGCTTTGTTGGCTGCTTCTCCAAAGCCTGGCACACTGACCGTGCTCCCAAAAAGTTTGTTGATTCGGCGAGGGGACATCTGGCTGCTCCCTGTTCTTCCTTTGCCCCCTAGAAAGAGGGCTGGGTCTTTGAAGGCATAACGACCCAGGGGTCCCTGGAACTCCCCATTCGCTCCACCCCCACCCGGACTGTGGAACTGTCTAGGACACACGGCCTACCTTCATCCCCCTCGCCCAGCTGCTCAGCAATCTTAGAGTAGTCGGAGCCGCCCACCACGCCGATCTGCACCCTGCTTCGCAGCTTCTGCAGGAAGGCAGCTACCTCAGGGTCAATTTTCTGCGGGGAGGGCAGGAAACAGGATTTCAGTTGTTTACACGTCTGGGAACTCCACTTAGCCCTTGCTCGGAGCCCAGAGCCCAGGGAGCCGCCTGGATCTGAGGCAGTTCAAAGTTTAGACGCCAGGGGGCCTCCCTGGTGGCGCAGGGGTTAAGTCTCAGCACTATGAAGCTATCGCCAGTCACTGCAGTACGAGTTCGATCCCTGGCCAGGGAGCTTCCCACGGCGCAGCAGACCTCTCCTGTCTCCCCGCTGCTCCCCTCAGCAGTGGATTTCAGTAGATCCACCTGTTCTGCTCCCCACTCTGTCTCTGGTGAATCCTCTCCCCACACTTCTGGCTTACACCCCAGTTCTTGTATACATAAATAAATCAAAATAAATCTTTGGGAAAAAACAGAACAAAGTGTAGACCCAGGCCTCAATAGCAGATGTACTTGGGCTCCAAGTAGCAGAAAGACCTTGAGCAAGTGGCTTTGCCTTAGCTGTCCCGTCTTGAAAATGGGGACCACAGTAGTCACACTTGAAGGGGGTCACTGTTAAGATTCAGTGAGAGAGTGCACCGAGCATGCTTGGAAATCAACAATTCACTGGTGACAGAGCATCTGCAAAGACTCCCCACCAGGGACTCATAAAGGAAGAGTTATAATCTGTGTTTCCAAACACTGCGCTGTGCAAAGCTAACGATGCCCGTGTGGACAATGCTGGAGGCAAACAGGCTCTTGCAAACGCAGAGCGCGTGCACTGGGCTGGCCACTGAAGAGGGGAGCTGGGAAGTCTGTTCAAACAGCTCTTGTGCCCTGTCACCCAGGTGTCTGCTTCTCGCCCAGGTGTGGCTGCAGGCTCACTGGGGTAAGGTTGAAACAGTGAAGAGCTGCACGCGATGTACATGCTTGCCCGCCGGACAGTGACACCCATGCACTCTGAATCACCGGCCGTGGCCTCACGGAACAGGCAGGCCGGTGCTGGGGCATCAGAGAGGCCCAGACTGCTGGTCGCCAAACAAGTGGCAGGAAGGCACATGAAGGGATATTTTAAAAAGCCTCACAGAACAGTGCTTGATATTCCTCTAGCAACAGAGGTCCAGGTCTGGAAGGAGCCTTTGGGGCAGGCACTGGGCCTGGGATCCTCACACGGTCGGGTGGGGCTTTAGCCTTCTCTGGTTTCATTGCTTACAGGAGAATGTGTTCATGAACATGAGTATAATTTAAAAGCACCAAGGACGGGCCGGCGGCGGGCAGGTGCTACCCTGCTCTGGTCCAGGCTGTTAGGTTAGGTCAGTGCAGCAAAGGGTCAGGGGTCAGGGAAGACCACCCCTCTCGTCACCTTCCTCCCATCCCCGGGACTCTGGAAGCTGCTGGAAAACAGGGTGGCCTGATTCCTCCCGGGGCCCCAGCTAAGGTGCTCCCATAAGAGGCAAAGTGTTCAGGAACCTGGGCGCCCGGAGCCTCTGCCTTCTACCCCATCTCTGTTGGCTCCCTGCTCCAGGAGACCCCACAGCTGGTCCTTGTGGCCCAGACTGGAGAGTGGAGTGCCCTCAGGGTGGGCATCTGCTCCACATGTCAGCCGGCCCTGGCTCTCAGCCTCCTCCCTCTGGAATCCCACCCAGCTCGACACTCCAGAGCAGAACGTGGGCGCGAAAGCTCGGGCCTGTGACGTGAGGTGCCGGGGTGTCCGTCACTCCCAGCGGGCGGTCCCAGGGCGTTAGGGGGCGGGTACCGCGGCATCCCACACTCGATCCCGGGACCCCGGGTCACGGCGCTTCAGGCCCTACGCGAGACATTCCCGACGGGAGCCTCCGAACGGCGGGGCCCTACCTGGCGAGCCGGCGTGAGGGTCCCATCCACGTCAAACAGGCAGAGGACGCGCTCCCTCCTGCGGGCGCCCTCAGCGGTGACCGCCATGGCTGCAGCTCCGGCGAGGGCACAGCCACGAGCCGCGCCCGAGGAGGCCAGGCGGGGCGGGGCCTGGGGCGGGGCCAGTGGCCCGCCGGGTCGCGCCGGGCGGGGAGGGGGCGGGGCCTGAGCTGACGCGGAAGGACGGAGACGAAAGCGCCCCGCGGGAAAGGGGCGTGGCAGAGGGCGGGGCCGCGTCGGCCAGGGTGCGTTCCAAGCCTGGCGGAGGCGGGGCGTGGGCTTGGTGGAGCGGGAGGTAGGGATGGAGCCGGAAGACGGGGGCGGGGCCAAGGACGGGGCGGGCGGAGGATCCAGTTGGCGTCTGACGGGGGCGGAGCGGTGTGGGGCGGGGCCTCCTGCCCGCACTGCGGCGTCGGCCGGGCGGGGGCGGGGCTAGGGAATCCCTGGCTTCTCTGCCCGCCCTCTATCTGTCTCTGCCTAGTGTCCTGCCAGCTAATGCCTTTGCCCTGCAAATCTTGAGGTTTAAGAAATCTCCTGATGGCCTTTGCTCAGCCTCTGAACTTTGCCAAATGACCTTCCCCGTCCCAGACGCCTGCTGCTGTCTTTCTGTCCACCCAGAACGCCCAGCTCAAGGTCCACCTCCTTCAAGAAGCATGAAGTCAGTTCTAGGTTGTCCTCCCAACGCTGCCGCTTTGGATAAGTCACCTCCGAGAGGTTTTGTGTTGCCATCTGTGAAATGAAAAGGCCATCACCTGCTTTTCAGGGTTGCTCTGCTCCGGGAAAGAAATGATCAGTGTCTCACCCAAAGGAGAACCCCTTGAACAGGCGTGGGGTGTCAAAGTGACAAACGTACAGACCTGGTGAGCCAACAAGTCAACATGCAGAAAATAAGAAAGGAGGTCGCGCTTGTTTGGATTAACTGGTCTATTGTGAGGTGGAGTGCTGTGGAGCCATAAAAACCTGTGTTGTGACTAGTTAAGGTGGAAAAGGGAGACCCCATTTTCGTAACGGGACAGTAGCCGGCTGTCTGGGTGTCGATGGGGTGGTGAATGTAAGTTTTCCCGTTGGGAATGGCTTGACCTTTCTCTTTTCCAGGAGTCCCCCTTTCCGGACCTCTGCCCAGAGATTATCCTGGGGGGCGTTTTTTGCAGCCCCCATCATCCTCACCCTGCTGCCTGCAACCAACTGTGGTGGTTTGGGTCACTCAGACACACGTGCACACGCCATGAGTGGCGCCGCGTGTGTGCTTTTATAGGCTTGTTTTTCTGTCTCTGGCTGCAGTGCCTTGGGGAGGTCCCCACAGCAGGAGCAGAAGGAGTTGCGTTTGGTCCTGGTGACCTGAAGGACTTGGCCAGGCTGCCTTCCCTCACTGGGCCTCAGTATCTTCGTCTGTATAATGGGGACGTAACCCCCCACCCCCAGGACTGTGAAAAGTGAGATTTAATAACTGGCATCTGTTGATTCCTTCCCATGCGCCAGCCACCGTGTTGGACACTTGACCACAAATCTTCTACTTTCACATGCTTGGAAGTGTTATTGTCTCCACTTGGTGAAGAGAGGGGAGAGAAAGATGACCACAGGCACCTCGAGCCCCTGGTGGGCGGCAGGGCTGGGACCAGCGTGAGGAGGGTGAGGAGCCACAGGCACAGAATTTAACAGGACACCACAAAGCTCAGTAATCAATAGATTGTTTTATATATTTTAATATATAAATATATGCGATATATTTAAAAAATTAAAATAAATGCAAAACACCAAAAACTGACAGTCTCAATAATTGCATCCTGCTGAGGAGCCATCTTGGAGCCTGAAGCGAAAGGGAAAATCCTCCTTCCAGAACATGTGGAAGAGTTTGGTTCCTTCATTAAAGAACTGTGTTTGCCAGTCACCTTGCTGGCTCCAGGAAAGACTGTGGGGAACGAAACAGCCTTAAGAAGCATTTGTTTTCTGTTGGATGCAGACAGCAAACAGAATCGCTTCCATGGGAGGGAACGCCTTGTGCCCCAGCCAGGTCTGAGCTCCGTGACTGGGCCCTCCCTGCACAGCCCACATCCTGCAGTGCTGGCTGGTCTAGCCCCTGAGGGTGTGGCGGGAACGGCAGGGCTTGCTCTCTAACATCTTACACCTGAGACCTGAGCCCTTGCTTAAGGATTCCTGGGAAGTGATTAAAGGCAGCTCCTGCCCCGCCCCTGGTGCTGGGCTAAGGAAGCTATGGGACTGGGCCCCAGGGCAGAACAGGCTTTCCCTCTGCACTGGGCCCACTTTCCCAAAGACAAACAGATAATCTCCCAAGTCGCACACCAGTGCTGTAGGCCAGCAGGGAACTGTGTCAGGCTCTGAATTCTCACCACAGCCCATTTCACTGATGAGGCCACTCGCCAAACCCCAGGGGTGGTGGATTGCCAAGGCACCGGCCTCCGTGTGTGGCCGCCAGTGTGTCCCTTTAAGAGGGAGGCTCATACCTGGCAACTGGTGCTCAGATGGGGCCCTGGGGAGGCCCTGGGGAGGGCCGGGAGCAGGAGTGGGGGAACTGAGACTGGGAGGACTGGTCAGAGGGTGTTTTCAAGCACCAAAGGGAGCCAGGACTGAAGGCAGCACCCCTGAGCCCCAGCCTGGCGGGCTCCTGCAGTGGAAGCAACCCCGGGCTCTTCTGGACCAGCTGGCTGAGGTCTGGAAGTGAGTGTCGTCCATGTTGGTCAGGAAAGTTTAGCGCCTGCTCTTGATACTTCGCTTACTTTTCGCTGAGGTGAGTACCCTTCTACTCAGTTTCCAGAGGTAGGTGCTGACACCAGAGAGGTCAGGCAGCTTTGCAGGGTCACACAGCACAGTCCGGCTTCATGGACAGTCCCCACTTCCCCCTGGCCCCTTGCTGTTGCTTGAAGGCCAAGTGTCAACAAGTTGCTGAGTGAATTAGGGACTTGTGGATCCTCTTTTTTCCCTGCCAGGGTGTGACCTTCTGAGGGGGGCAGTGCTGCCGCAGGGGCAGGTGTGTGTGGTGGGTGTAGTGTCAGGCTGACAGGCCTGGGCTGCCCGTTTCTAGCCTGCTGACCTCGGGCAGGTCCCTCCCAATCTCTGAGCCTGTTCCTCATCTGTAAATGGGGCCACCACTGCCAGCCCCACAGAGCTGTCAGGAAGATGAAGGTGTGGGAGATGTGCCCGAGGAGCTCTGCAAAGAGCAGGCCAGGCTGGTTGCTGGTTCTGATTCCATCTCGGGTCGGGCGGCGGAAGGCTGGGGGGACCTGGATATTGCCGTTGTTCCTTTTTAAATTATTTGTTTAATTTTCTTTTTAAATGATTTGTTTGTTTATGTATGCAATTTTCTTTTTAAATGATTTGTTTGTTTATGTATACCAGCTGGGGTGCAGGCCAGAAGTGTGGGGTGGTGAGAGGGTTCACCAGAGACAGAGAGGGGAGCAGAACAGGCAGATTGACCGAAATACACTGCTGAGGGGAGCAGCGGGGAGACAGGCGAGGTCTGCTGTGCCATGTGGGAAGCTCGCTGGCTGGGGATCAAACTCATGCTGCAGTGGCTGCGGATAGCTTCATAGCGCTGCGCTTAACCCGATGCGCCACCAGAGAGGCCCATCTTCCTCCATTTTTCAAGGTGCCTGCAATGCACACATTGTTTTTACAATGGGTGGGTCCATTGGATTGAAATAAGCTGCCAGCCCGGGCGCATGCTCGGGGCTGGTGTTTGTGAGGGGTGGAGGCTGTTGCTGGGTTGGCTCAGGTCCCTTTGGGCCCCCCTCAGCCAAAGTCGGTGGGGACAGCAATGACCAGGCCTCAGCTCTGTCCCACCTGGGGATTGGGGGGCAGGGAAGCAGCCCCTGACATAGGTTAGTGATCTCTGCAGATTGGGGCTCAGTCCTGAGGACTTGGACAAATCACCCCACACTTCTCCAGGCGGGCTAGAGATTTTCTGATTCGTTTTCACTATAACGTGAAGAACCCGAGGCTCAGAGAGGAGACGGCCTTCATCCAGGTCTCTGGGGCAGAGGCTGCATCCAGGCTGGTCTGAATCCAGGTCCAGGCATTTAAATGACTCACCCCTCCCGTTCAATGTCCACCCTACCAGGACTGAGCTGGGCACCGGACCCCCTGGGTGATGATGTCCTGTGCCAGGCCCTGTGCTGGGTGCTGGGCCCTCAGACAGGCTTGCCC
Organism: Scalopus aquaticus; assembly: GCA_004024925.1. Taxonomy (NCBI): domain Eukaryota; kingdom Metazoa; phylum Chordata; class Mammalia; order Eulipotyphla; family Talpidae; genus Scalopus; species Scalopus aquaticus. The sequence continues at coordinate 18,633 of PVIJ01011136.1, forward strand.
TTAGAGAGTGCGCCGGGGAGAGCCTTCGTAGCAGGAAGGTGGGTGCAGAGCCTGGGCAGGGGCTCAGAAGAGAGGAGAGATGAGGAGGGGGTCTGGTTCAGCAAAGGGCGAGGCCAGGTTGGAGGTGGAAACTGCATGCAATGGGGATCTGCACTTTCCTCAGGATATGGGGGTTGGAGAAATCTGGGGACAAAACGTGACAAGGGCCTGAGTTGCTGCCCTGTGGTTTTTTTTTAAGGATTTATTTTATCTATCTATGCACGCAAGAACTGGGGTGTAGGCCAGAGGTGCCATAGGTAAGAGGATTCCCCAGAGACAGAGTGGGGAGCAGAACAGGCAAGCAGATTGACAGAAATCCACTGCTGAGGGGAACAGCTGGGAGACAGGAGAGGTCTGCTGCGCCCTGTGGGAAGCTCCCTGGCCGGGAGGGATTGAACTCAGGCCACAATGGCTGGCGATAGCTTCATAGCGCTGAGACTTTAACCCCTGCGCCACCAGGGAGGCCCTGTCCTGTGGGTTCTTAGGGAGGCTGCAGCAGTTGAGGTGCTTAGGGTGCAGGGCAGGCTCATGTGACTCGGGCTGCCGGAGACAAGTGGAGTTTGGTGCCGGCTGAGTGCGCCCACAGCGCCACCTGGCGTCCATCTCTCTCACGGCAATATGACCTTGCTGGCTCTATAGCTGGGAAATGGTGGGGCAGAGATCTCTCCGTGGACTTAGGGCCTTGTGGACCAGGATCAGTCCCAGCACTAGTCTCTGCCCCCTTCCAAGGCAGCCAGGCCTCATGGTCAAGGACTCACATTCTGCGATCTGCTTTTCAACCAGAGCCCCTAAGTGAGCGTGAGGTCTCATGGTCCAAAGCTTCCATCCCACCTGGGCAGGTGTCCCCCAACACCCCCCCGCCCCCACCCCATCCCACTGCAGAGCAGGCCCCCTCCACATACACACACACCTGTGGTGAGCAGCTCATCTAGACTGTGACTCCTACCTAATGGCTCTCAGCTCTGCTGGAATGTTCTTTATAACTTCTGCTATCCACAACACTAGCACCCCCTCTCCGCCCCCTCCACCTTGCTGGAGCCAAACCGATCATCACTACAGAATTGGGGCCACAAGGCATGTCTAGCGTGTGTCTTCAAGTCCAAAAATGTCTGCAGGTCACAAAACGTTAACCGTGGCTTCTAGGATGGAGCTTCAGGGCTCAGCCAGCTGCCGCCCTGCAGTTGGTTTTTCTGCATGTTTGCTCGCCCGTCCAATGCACCAGTGTCCCCACCTCAGGTGTGTGTGTGTGAGAGCACCCCACCCAGGCCAGGCTGTGGCGGGCGCTCGCTCAGCTGCCGGCTGACTGCACCCACAGATACTGCGGCCAAGCTCCTGGCCTTCCCGAGAACCGTCCGCCCACCCAGCCACATGCACAGTGGGTGAGGGCTGTGAGGTGGGCAGACCGGGCACCCTCAGAAAACTTGTCGGTGAGGTCGGCGTTCCCCAATGGCCCAGGGCCTCCAGGGGAGGATCTCACAAGCTGGGTCAGTAGACCAGGCTTTTGAGTCTTACCCCAACACCAGCTTTACGGTTTTCTCCGGGCCCTTCCCCCTGGTAAGCCTGCTTTCCCTGCCTGTCGCTTCTTACCCACAAGGCTTCCCGTGGAGCAAAGGCGCAAGTCTAGATGAGCAAAGTGGAGCCCAGGCTGCTTAGTGGTGGACTTGCACCCAGACCGTCAAGCCCCACACAGAAGCAGCAGGCAGAAATGGGTTTATTGCATTAGAAAACACCAACGAAACCAGCAAACACCTCCGTAGCAGACACAGCTCGTAGTCTGACTACAAGGGCAAAAAGGAACCTCAGAGGTACAGCTTTATTCCTGGGAGGGGGCGACTTTCATTCCCTCCTTCCTGCCCCCTTAAGCCTCCGGGGTGGTGCCCGCTGCGTGGTGCGACTGCCCTGAGCCACGCCTGCCCCTGGCCTGCGTGCACCGTGGAGCCAGCTGGTCGCCGTTGGTGCGTGCTCGAGGGGCTGGGACAGTCCAATGGGAGGCCTGAGCCCAGGCGTCCCACGTCAGTGACTCGATTGCTTACTGCCCCTCCGCTCTCCCCACAATCCTGGGCAAAGGCGTTGGCACAGGTGGTTGCTGGGCCTTTCAGTGAACCAGGTGACTCCAGCTCTCCAGGGGAGCCACACTGGCTACTTTTGCAGGAGAGCCCTGGTCTGGGGGTGACTGCTGGGAGGAGTGAAACCTCTGGGTAGGGTCTGGATAGGGGAGCAGAGAGGCGCGTCTGGGGCCCAGCACGCCTGGGTAGAGCTGAGTGCTCGGGCGGAAAGGTCTGGAGCAGGAGCCGGAAGGAACGTGCGCTGGGCAAGCTGGAAAGGGATAGAGACCCCGTGGGAAGCAGAGCGGTGGCCAAGGGTTCGCTGTGGAGAAAACTCTACAGGCCCAATTCCGCCAGGTCCCCGCGAGCTGGGCCAGCACGACACACGAGCACTGTGGATCAGCGGGTCTTGAGTGGCATCAAGTGCTCTGGTCTGGCCTCCCATCTTAAACGTCCCAAGATGTCAGCTGACGTCAAGGCCGCGCCCCCTGGACGTGGCCCTAGCTAGATCTCAGGCAAACACTAAGGCGGAATGACGGCTCTCCTGCCAGCGGAGGCCCTGGTGGTGCCCACTGCTCCGGGTAATGGCGGCGCCCGGAGACAAGCAGCAGTGTTTGGGAGGAAAGGCGCCTGCCGCGGGCCAGACCCCGTGAAGGGAACATAATTCAAGTCTGAGCTGTGGCAGGAGAGGCCCGCAGGCGCGGGAGCCGGGACGCCATCCCTGGCATCGCTGAGTCCCTTCTCCACATTCGCCTCCCCGAAAAACTAACTTGGGGGAGGCTTGTGTGAAGAAAGGGAAACTGAGTCTCTCCAGACAAGAACTTCCAGATTGTTCTCTTCCTATAAGCTCCAAGCAACTGCTCACTAGGCAAATGCCCACTCGCGCCCCAACCATGCTTCCCGGAAGTCAGAGGGACAGTGGATACGAGGCCTCGGAAGGACAGTGCGGACACTGGAAAGCACGACCAGAAGCCACTCGAAATTTTCTGGCTACCCTGAATTCTGCCGTTATTCTTTCTTCATCAGGGCTGTTTCCCCGAGCAGGGAATCATTTCCCTTGGTCCCCAGAGGGATACTGCACGTGGATCTGGGTGGTGGGTGGGTTTAGTGGCCGCAGAGAACCTACAACACTGTTTGTAGGCAAGAGGCCCGGAGCTCTGCATCTCCAGTTCGAACCTTCGTTCCCATGCGGGTCAGCCGCGAGGAGCAGCCTGTGGGTCCCAAGCAGGTTCTCCAGAACTGTTGTCAAAGGCATGGCGGTCAGGTGGAGGGGGGAATGGCTTTATCGTGTTTGCTCTGGCCTGATGCGTGCCTCCCTCTCCCTTGGTCCTGAGGCGTCTGTCACTGCAGCCCTGCCCCCACGGCTTTGCTGACGTGAGGAGGGAAGGGAGAGAGGTTGTAGCTGGAGAGTTCCTTAGACTGGGTTAGTCATCCTGAAACTGGTCCCACGCGCGCCAAATCCTTTGGTTCATTTAACATTAGAGAGTAACTGCTTCCGGGTCATGGATGTTGTCAAACTCACCGGGGTCCCACAGCAGGTGGCAACCAGGGTAGAACGTGGGTGTTGTCTGGAAAGAGGTTCTAGGCTGGGGCTCCCCAAACTGAGCCTCTTGCTTTTCTGCTTAAGCAAGCCCCCTCCCTTTCTCCAGTGTGGAGGACGCCAGGAAGCAGCGTCAAAAGTGAACGCACAGACAAGAGAGCCTTAATAAATTAGTGTAATACCGTTCGAAGGGATGGCATGCTGTTCCGACTCTTAGCAGCACTGGCCTACATGCAGCCTGACGATCGCCTTCCCTGGGAAAGTTTAAAAAGCCGTCCCCTGGTTGTTAGCTCTGATGTAAAATTATAAAATAGAAATCTGGCAGGTTTGTTCTGTTTACAAAGGAAAAGCCCTGGGGCCGGGCGTCTCGCAGTCCCGTTAGCTCTGGCCGCTGGGTCGGCCCATAGTGCTGCCCCCGGGAGGCTGGATCTGGATGGAGTCTAGGAGGGGCCGCAGGGCCTGTCCGAAGGGCCTGTGGAGAAAACAGAGGCGGGAGCTGGGGTGGGCTGGGCGGCCCTCGCGCGGAACCACAGCTGGCCCCAAGGGCCATCCGACCACCCCGGGGGCTTCACACGATTTCCCACCTACCTCACACATCATTTCTGAGACGGGATTCGCCCCTAAGGTGCCTGCTCTGCATTTGTCCCCCTGGGGCCCGCCTCAGGGACGCTACCCTCTTACTACCTTACTGGTCTGACCCTGGTTAGCTGGGTCTGAACAGGCTGGCAGCCCCCGGGGACTAGCGCTCACTCTACTTTCTGTGCTGCTCTCTTGAATTCTCATGGTAGAAGATAAGAGCAAAGTTTAAGTGAGGAAGCTGAGGCAAAAGGAAAAGGATATGAAGAAGGTAAGTCAGGAATGAGGATGGCGGACAACTGGAATTTTCCGGGACCTGAGGTCTTTTGGGAGTCAGGAGGCCGCAGGAGAAATGGCCAGTGCGGGGGCCAGAGGCTGCCAGCGCCACTTTCCAAAGGGGCCCGTTCGCTCTCATACTAGCACAACTGGGAAAAACACTGCGAACACAGTTGTTCTAGAGAGACTCCGAGATGACCACAGCTGTAGGTCGGGGGCCCGCACCACATCTCCAAAACCAGCTTGCTTTTTCTCGGGTGGGTACTGCCATTTTTGAAGGTCGCCTCCAAGCTCAGAGAGTCAAGTACATGAACCAAGACCTATCAGCCTGATTCAGACAAATCCAGGAACTCGACCCGTCAAGAGAGGAACAGCAGGAACATTCTAGCTACCAAGTCTGCTCCGTGCTCTATAACCTAGATTCTTCAGTAAGGCTGTGGGGTTGAACAACCCCCCAAGGCAGGGGAAGTTGGGGTGAGGCTGGGATGGGGCTGTCCTCACCCACCAGGCCACCCCATATGCAGTCTTGTTCGCTGTGCCTTTTTCCTACGCAGGTGTAGACAACAGTTCACCCTGCCGAGACTGCTAAGCCTGCTGGGATCCCTGTTGGGCGGGATCCCTGGCACAGGAGAAACTGAGTCAGAATCAACAAATGAACGTGGCCATGGAGGGGATGCTGAGCGCAATCAACAGCAAAGAGGGGGGATGGTTTTGGGGGGAAGGGGTCCTTTCAGGGACCCGGCCTGGAGGGTGGGGTGGGTGCCAGAGTGTTCTTGAACAAAACATCCCCCAAGTGCTGGCTGAGGGCTACCAGGCACAGAAGCAAGAAGAAGCAGTCTCTGAAGGCACCAAAGTGCTCTCGGCAGAGAGAAAGACCGACTGTCACGCCTGAGGTTCTCGGGGGCGCTTCTGGAGGCAGCACACTTCAGATGCCAGGGTCCCGGGGGGACGCAGAAGCCAGGGTCAAGTGGGCTTCTGAGGTCGCGGTGGCCCTCAGACCTGGTGGAGCTAGTCCGGCAGGGTGGAGATGGCAGGCGGGATCACAACAGGGTCCGCCAGGGCGGGTTGCCGCCTGTGAACGGGGACTTTGAGGGTGGGCCAGGCAGGGCGGGGAGGCCACTTACGTGGAGAGAACTTCAGAGGGAAGGTCGGTGATGTAGGAAGGGATCTTGCGCCCAGTCAGGAACTGCGCCACTTCGTTGCTGAAGGTGTTACAGTTGTGTTCAAAGAGGTTGTAGGCCTCCCCTCTGCACGTGGGAGAACAGGTGAGAGTGAGCAGGCATCGGCGCGAGCGAGGCGCGAACGAGCTCAAGCCCGGAGACGCAGCGTGAGCACAGCGCATGTGAGGACGGGTTTTCCTCCTCACGCTGGAAAAGCACCGTTTGATGTGCCACTTGGAACACTTAAAACAGATTTTTAAGGGAGGGATGAAATAAAAGCCTATGCTCCTCCGGCGTTTCAGGAGACTTTCTATTAGCACCAGCAGAGCGCCGGGGCTAACAGGTAGCCCAGAATCGTCTAAAACGCCTTGAAGAGACATCTGTACAGGCTTATATTCCATCCCAACGGCTCTACAGACCCTAGCTTTGGTTTTCAGGACAAAACTCTTGGCCAGTTTGGGTTGAGAGCAGCATGTGCTGAAATAGCAGCAGCTGACTTTGAGAAGACGCCAAGAGCCTTTCCCTTCCCCTCCTCTAAAGTTTCAGCAGAACGGAGGCTGCGGGGCGGGGGAGCCCATTGGCGGCGCAGCAGGGCCGAGCTCTTTGTGGCGGGGACGGCCGTTGGCAGACATGGGCCAGGCCTGTACGGGGGTCCCGTGGGCTGGCGTGGCGGCTGCCTCTGGAGGCCAGTTTTAGCAGGGGAGACAGACACAGCTCACCACCACCCGTCTCCACTCACCGGAACAGAGACTCCCCCAGGGAGGACAGGTACTCCAGAAAGATTTCTTCCGTGACTTCTGTGCTCCCCACATCAACCACAGAGTCTGGGGGCCCAAGCAATGTCCCTCCCTAAAAGAGCCAATCCAAAGAAAGTCATTAAATCACTGTCCCCATTGACTTTTGACCGTGGCTCCCCATGAAGACCACAGCGCTCGGTTCCAGCAATTTCACTTCTAACTTGAGAGCACCCAGGGGGGATGATGACTGTCACTTCCGTCTGTGGCGGGGTAGCAATGGCTTAGTGCTTCCCAGGGACTTCCCACTGCGACATGCAAGCGACACGGCTTGGAGCCGACTTCTTGCTGCCGGGGCGGCTCTGGAAGCTGAAGTCGCCTGACACTGTCTGTTCATTAGCTGATAAAAGGACGGAACCCGGGGCCTCCCTGGTGGCGCAGCGGTTGAGCGCTGCACTGTGGAGCTGTCGGCAGCGGGGATGCGAGTTCGACGCCCGGCCGGGGAGAATCCCACATGGCGCGGCAGACCTCTCCTGCCTCGCCCGCTGCTCCCCTCAGCAGTGTATTTCTGTCGATCTGCCTGTTCTGCTCCCCATTCTGTCTCTGGTGAGCCCTCTCGCCGCCCCATGCCTCTGGCCTGCACCCCAGCTTGTATGTATAAATAAAAAATAAAAAAGGACGGAACCCCGGCATCTCCCTGGTCCCCGGCATCCTGACCAGGAGGGTGAACGACCAGGGACGGCGCATGTGCAACAGGCCCCGCCGTGCCCATTCCACAGTGTCCGCAGCCAGTTTCTCCCGTGACACACTCAAGAGCCGTTGACAGCGGGAAGACGTGGGCTGAGAAGCAGTGCATGTCCACAGTCAAGTTCTTTTTTTGGCTGTTGAGGCTGATGCAATGATGGCAACAGGGCTCCCAGGAAAGGGAGTTAATGGCCCCTGAAAGGCCTACCGAAAACCCTCGGCCATGGATTAGAGATTGACTTATCTGACCGGAGGAGACAGGCCCTGCGGGGAAACCACAGTCTCCCTGAGGAGGACGGGTCTGGGGATGGGCTGGAAAGTAAGGGAGAAGAACTCCCTGAAATTAATTCACTCACTAGCTACAGAGCACCTACTATGTGTCTGACATTGTTGGAGGTGCTGGGGAAAGCATGGCGAGCAGGATAATGATGGAAGTTAGAGATTATCCCAGAGTTGCAAACTTCAAAGGTCACTGTTTGCCCACCTGTTACTCGCTCGTAGAACAAACACGTACCAAGAACTTACTACATGCCGGGCTTTATGCTCGGCGCTGAGGCGTGTGGACAAAGCAGATGAGATTCTTGCCCTCATGGAGTTTGTTAGCCTAGCAGGGAAGGCAGATTAAAACCAGTATTGTATGCCAATAAAGGAATACAACGTATAACTACAGGCTGTGGAAGCTATCAGAAAGTGACAGGGGAAACAGTCCCTTTCTGGGAAGATTTGCCCAGAGATCTGAAGTCTGCAGAGGCATAACCACGAGAAAAACCAGGGTTTAAATGTCCAAGGTGTGTTCAAGGAATGAGAAAGAGCAGGGAGGGGAAGGGCTCACCCTGAAAAGAGGCCAGCCAGAGAGGGAGCGTGAGGCCGGGCCAGACAGGGCTGGAGGCCAGGCTGAACTGCTGGGTTTTACTCCAAGAGTGGTGGGAGGGCTCTGGCTTAAGCAGGGGAATGCCGTGCCTAGGTTTTCATACTGAAAACACTTTGTGTCCCGTGCGGAGAACTGGCTGAGAGGAGCAGATGCATTACTTGGACATGAGGGTGGTCTCGACTAAGGAGAAATAGAAGGAGATGAAAACAGACTGGTTTAAAGAAACATTTACAAGGCAGAACTGATGGGGTTCGAATGAAGGGTTTATTACAGGAGGTAGGGGGCCAGCGAGAGAGGAGAAATCTAGAATGACTTCCCACTTACGAGCCCCAAAACAAGTGGCTGCTTGGTCTTGGCTTGAGCACCTTCTAGGACAACCCTTGGACACTCAGAATTGTTTCAAAGAGGACACAGGCTTTAGAGTCTGAGAGACCCGAGTCTTAGTGCCGGTGTCACCTCCTGGCCACGTCATTGGGCAATTCACTTCAGCTGTCGTCGTTCAGTTTAGCAGTGGCGGTGTCCCGGTGTGAGCCAGGCCCTGAGCCGGCACAGGGGACAGAGGAGGAAGACGTGGTCTCAGCTCACAAGGAGACTTCCTTGTTAACATGTGATGGGTGACCCAGAGGGCCCCCGGGGGCTAGGGGAGCAGTGTCAGGTGACTAGCTGGAGTGTGTGCAAAGGGTTTCTTGAGTCAGTTCTGAAGATGGCTATGAGGAGCCAGCCAGAGGCCGACAGACACAGCAGGAGCAACCGTGACAGGAACCCCAGGAACCCGGAGTGCAGGACGGGGCGCGGGGCAGACACTCACCGGCGGGCAGCTGGAGATCCCGCCGCTGCCGAAGAAGAACTCGTCCTTGTGCACGACGATGGAGGTGTGCCTGCAACGCAGAACGGACAGTCAGCGGACCCTTACACTGGGCTGAGAGAGAGGCAAGGCCACACTGCAGGGGGAGTAATTTCTGCCCAAGGACAGCCTTATACAGTGAACCAAAGGCACGAGTGAGACAAATGCCTGACATTAGGGCCTCTCAGATTCAGCGCCGCTGCCACTTGGGACCGGACTGATCTTTGTCGTAGGGCCATCCTGGCATTCTAGGATGTCTGGCAGCACCCTGGCCTCTGCCCACTGGATGCCAGCAGCAATCCCCTTCCTCCGTTGTGGCTACTGACACGGTCAAGTGTCTCCGGGGCAGTAGCAGCGCTGTGGTAGAGGATGTGAGCAGAGGGGAGTCGCTAGATTCACCCCGATATTGACAAATCATTTCCTGAAGTCAAGCTCGGAGCAAGGTGTGTTCCAGACTTTTAAAATAACAGAAGCAGGTGACCCGGTTCATGCTGAGGGGAGCACCCTATGATGGTAAGTGTGAAGGCGCTTATAGTACTTCTTGGTTCAAACCAAACAAAGTTAAAGGGTCTCTGGTCAACCCCAATGCAGCAGGCTCTAGGAGTGCGCACAGATCAGTGACCTATGGTTTCCTCATTGATGGAATTGAGAGCTCGACCACCATCTTGGCGTCTGACGGGCTGGGTCCAGCACTGGGAGACCAGAGATGCGTTTTAAGACAGAACAGGAGTTAGAAAGCTCGGCTGGGTGGGCATGAATCATTCTGCCTACCTAGGGCCAGGCAGCGCTGACACTTCTGGCTGGATAACGCTAGCTGTGGAAGCTGTCCTGTCCTGTGCACTGCGGGAAGTTTACAGGCGCGCCCCTGGCCTCCACCGCCCACCAAATGTCTCCAGACACTGCCACATGGCCCAGGGCAGGGGACAGTTACTAAAGAACTTGATAGTTTATGACAGAGCTATGTGTCAAGCTGCACCTGGAATGCACAGGTTCTGCTCCGTCATAAACCAGTCAGTGTAAGGCGCTCCTCCCAACTTACCAGATGCCTTCCAGTTGTTTCCCTGCGAAGAAAAGAAGAGATTTAGCTCCTTGGGACTCGACTAAATAGCCTCCTATTCAGAACATCACCCAAAGCCAGAACCACCCACTATCAACTCTTGGGGGACTTCCTAGGGGCGGACCTCTCCTCCAACAAGATCTGTAGACTGTGACACAGGGGTGTCGTGGGGAGCTGGAAAACAATCAGAGCCCCTCATCAGGACGCCAAATACAAACTGGTATAGAAGGACCCCGAATTTGTCTGTTTTCCCCACTTTGGGGTCAATTCAACTTTGCTTTTCCATTTGTTTGTGCCATATATATAGACCATAGTAAAACAACAGTATTGAAAAATTGTTTACTATGTGCAAAACGGGGAGACTGATGTTGCATTTTAAAGAGTTGATGTGCTCTCCTGGTCTAAATGGCAGCAAGTTGTCGTTTAATCCGTGAAGACAGGGAATGATGCGGTGGGTCTGGGCAGATCAGAGATTCTTTCTCTTGTTCTGTTTCCTCCTTTGGGAGGACACCTAGTGTCGTGGATAAGAACCCGGTTCTGGTGTGGACAGGCGGGGTCTAAATCCTGCCGGTTCAACCAGTAAACTAATATTTACTGAGTACTCTGTTTCAGCTCCATTCTTGCCACTAGGAGACCCAAGAAAAACTACTTCACGGCGCTATGGGTAGGTGGCAAGGGGGACAGTCAATAAATATTAGTAATAAACACAGTAAATCCTAACACATTAGCAATAATGAGCAATAAAGACAAAATAAGGGCAGGGTAAGGAAAGTTGGGAGTTGGCCAGGGTGGGGCTCTTTGAGAAGGTGCCATCTGAAGGTGGCGAGGGAGGCGTGCAGAATGCCCACGTAGAGGGCATTAACGAGGCCAGTGTGATTCGAGTGGGTGAGTGAGGAGAAAAACAGATGTGACGGAGTACAGAGGCCACGAAGGCCCAGGTCAGAGAGAGCCGTGTGGAGTCCAGGACAGCGGCCACTGGTCACATGTGGCTATGTAACGTGGAATGAAAGTGCATGTTCTGTTCCTCTGTTGCACTGACTACGTTTCCAGGCCACATGTGGACAGTGATTACTGGTGGACAGTACAGATTTAGAACATTTCCATCACCACTGGACAGTGCTGTTTAAACCTTAGTTTCCTATTCTGTTAAAAAAAAAATAACATTTTTAAAATTAAAAGTTGCAGATACAAATTCCTGGATAGTCTTTGTATAGGTCTCATCCATCTCCTTAGAATGTGGTCGGGACTATAGAGAAGAGATCCTTTTTTCATTTACTTGTCCATCTGCCAAAATCCTTGGAGCCAGGGTTTGCATCCCTTCTTCTTCCTTTTTAAAAAAATATTTATTTATTTATGCATACAAGAGCTGGGGTGTAGGCCAGAGGTGTGGGGTGGTGAGAGGATTCTCCAGACAGAGCAAGGGAGCAGAACAGGCAGACTGACTGACACTGCTGAGGGGAGCAGCGGGCGAGACAGGAGAGGTCTGCTGTGCCCTGTGGGAAGCTCCCTGGCCTGGGATCCGGGCTCGAACTTGTGCCGCAGTGACTGCAGATAGCTTCATAGTGCTGAGACTTAACCCCAACAGGGAGACCCTTGCAAGCCCTCTAAAAGTGCTTCATAGTCTACCCTTATTCCCATATCTTTAAGCGATGGTAGGACAAATATTTGCTAATGGCATCTTACAAATGGGTACAGTTTGTCCAGCATCCCAATAAAAGGAAGCACGATCTAACGAGGCACCTGTCGCAGTGGCTCAGGTAGAAACACCAGGGTAGCTGCTCGGCAACTAGCTCTCGAGAAAGAACACCAGGGCCAGGCTGCCAACACAGGAGACAGGCATGGGAAGGTGGGACCGAATCGAGTTTTCAGTATTTTGGGCTACAGTTGGGTGGAGAGTAGGCGGTAGTAGTTTGCGATTGAATTAGGGCACAAGGCTATTTTGGGACATGAATTAGGCTCAGTGGATATCAGCACACACTAGATTGGAGATTATTTCCCACAAGGAGTTCCACAGGATGCCAGAAAGGTTGGTCAGACGGCTGCCTGTCCTCAAGCCTGCTGGCACACACACTGCATTGCTTTTGAGGCCAGTGAAGTATGCACAGGAAAACAAATGGAAGACATGGGAGAGCCCCTTTTCCCTCATGAATCACGAGACTGTCGAGTGGGGCCTGCGTCAGTCAGGCTTCCCTTGGCTGTAAGAGGACAGTTGTGCATATAAGACATGTATGCTGGCTATAGGACATGATCAAGCTCAGCACCTATATACAGCTGGTACCAAATAAATGTCTATTAATAAGCCCAAAGTGGATGATGGTGGTGAGGTTCCAGGGCAAGGGCCTCTGTGGGGGCATCATTAGCTCGAATGGTCTAAATCAAATGAAGCTCCCGGCCCCGCCCCCCCACTCCCCTGTGACAAAGCGTTTTCAGTCAGAAGTTTTAATCTCCTGGTTGGCTTGGTCATTTGTCAGATGACCAGCAATGTGAAGGGGTTAATGTCAATTAAAAAAAATCAGATTACTCTTTTCTGGATTTCCTCGATAAATCTTGAATCTAGGTGGGCAAGGTAAAAGGAAACATTTGTAGAACATAGTGGTCCTGGTGTCAATGCTGTAACACATGCCCCCTGGCAAGGGGCTTCCTCCTCCTCTGGGTAGAAAAAGACTCCACGAAACCAAAACAGAAGACATGGCTAAAAACCTCGAGGATATTTTAATCTTCAAAGTAGGTTTAAAACTGCTTAATAATCTAGGGGCCTCCCCGGTGGCGCAGCGGTTAAGCGCTGCGCTGTGGAGCTGTCGGCAGCGGGGACGCGAGTTCGACGACCGGCCGGGGAGATTCCCACATGGTGCGGCAGAACTCTCCTGCCTCGCCCGCTGCTCCCCTCAGCAGTGTACTTCTGATCTGCCTGTTCTGCTCCCCACTCTGTCTCTGGTGAAATCTCTCGCCGCCCCACGCCTCTGGCCTGTACCCCAGCTGTATGTATAAATAAATAAATCCTAAAAAAAAAAACTGCTTAATAATCTAGTACTAGGAGTCTCTGGGGCCAGGACAGGATTCTTTCCACGCATAAAAATAACCGACTTGTGAGTTCTCCGCTCAGCACAGAAGTGCCCTCTTAGCTTGTTCTGATTAGTGGGGCCCACGGCGATGCTCTGAGGTAGGCCTCAACACCTCGCCACTCCCCCAGCTTGTGGTGCTGACTGTCAAGCTCGTGCTGGATTCTGGAGAGAGGAGAACAAGAGTTCTTGCCCCCAATGGATCTTCCGGCCCAGATGGGGTAGGGGGTGTGAACAATGAGAAAACAATTCTAAAATAAAATGATGAGTGCTATTAAAGGAGAGTGCAGGAGATTATCAACACGCAATAGGGCGTGTCCGATTTGGGGGTTGGGGGGCAGTGCAAGTGTTCAGGAGGAAAGACAACTTAGTTGAGACCTCAGGGAGGAGCAGAGGGCGGCCAGGCTGAGGGATGGGAAGAGCAAGCACCCCTGGCAGAGGGCAGGCAGTTGTGCCCTTCTCACTGGGGTTCTGCACGTGACGAAGCCCCCCAGCCCCCAGGTAACTATAGGGAGAAAACAGCCACCCCGGCCGTTGCCACTGGGGCCTAGTTCTCTCATGGAACCTGGCTGAGAAAGACAGGTATGCTGTAGACACGCATGAAAGACATACATGCGTGTAGACTGTGTTACGTGTGGAGACGGGCGAGGTGCAGGAGCAGGGCCACATTCGTTTTCGTTTTGCCATAAAGAAATTGCATGCGGGCCTCCCTGGTGGCGCAGCGGTTGGGCGCTGCGCTCTGGAGCTGTCGGCACCGGCGTGCGACGCCCGGCCAGGGAGATACCCACATGGCGCAGCAGACCTCTCCTGCCTCGCCCGCTGCTCCCCTCAGCAGTGTATTTCCTTCGATATGCGTGTGCTGCTCCCTGCTCTGTCTCTGGTGAACCCTCTCACTGCCCCACGCCTCTGGTCTGTACCCCAGTTTGTATGCATAAATAAATAAAATCTTTAAAAAAAAATTAAAAAAAAAAAGAAATTGCATGCTACTAAATTCATTAGATAGATATAAAGCAGTTCACACAATGAACAATACAAATCTAAAAACAAAGCACAATGGATGGCATTAAAACATTAAAAAAAAAAACCCTTGGATTAAAAAAAAAAACCCTCAGATTCAAATCAATTCTACTTAATTTTCAAGCTTGAGTTGAAGTTTCAATTATTCCTTGAACCAATATTTACTGAGCACCCCCGCTGACGTCACTGGGGACACACAGAGGAATGAACTCCCTCTAGGAGCTCGGGGCCACTGCAGTCTTTCTGACATACCCATCACCGTAGCCTCTCCCTTCTTTCAAGCCTAAAATAATTGCTTCGCCGTTCACTCATTCTGGCATCTAACCATAATGTCTTTTATGCTATTCTCTAATGTTGCATGTGTACATATGTTATTTTTAGCGAAACTCTCCAAGGACAAAGTTCCTATCTTTTATTTCACTGCTATTTACACTGCAGAATTAAGCAAGGAACTGAGCACAGGGTCAAATCTCAGCTATTTATTAGATTACACTCTGCCAAGAAATATGGAGATTATATTCTATATCCCCAAGTTATGAAATCTGAGGACAATTCTGACATCCCCTTGGAAAGAAAAATAAACGCGATCTTGGGAGACATGCACAGACACAGACCTGGAGATCAGAAAGACAATCAACAAATATAAAGTCCTCTTATCACAAATGAAAAAAAATTGCATTTATCTCTATGTATTTTATGGTATAGAAGGAGGTCAAGATTATTAAGAGGAACTGGAGGACAATTATAATGGCTAATTATTGGAGGGGAAATCGTGATGATGAAAAAAAAGGTGCCCCCAGGCTCTCTGCTCTATTAGAATGCTAGAGATAATTTGGGGACCATTCTCTAGCGGTGAGTGAAGGACAGTGAGACAGGAACACCTTCCCAGGAAACAGCTCTAGGAGACGGAGACTGGAGTTGAAGCTGTGGCGTCTCCATGGTTTCAGGCGAGAAGGGACTCACAGTGGGTTTTATCTTGTCCAAGCATGACCGCTATAGAGCTAAATGGGGTCTTATAATGAGAACTGTTGTTACTGGTGAATTAGAGGGTCTCACTAATTTAGTTTGGGAAAAAGAAGGCCAAGGGCATGATGATGAGTCTACAGAATGGCACAAAGACCGCGAACTCAGACCTTTTTTTCATCCAAACTTGAAACGGTTGACCAAAGGTGACTTGATAGATAAACTTGAACAAGACACCTTTTTTATATCATTTATAAGAGGATACATAATGCATAACCTATGCCTGTCACTTGCTAGCTGTGAGACCTGGGGACGATTTCTTAAGGCCCTGTGTCAGGTCTTTTAATTGAAATGTGGAGGTGATAACAGATCCTATCTCACAAAATTGTGGTAAAATAACATGAAAAAAAGGCTCGGCACACAGTAAGCTCTCAAAAAATGCCAACTATTAATATGCTTCTAAAATTCATTGCAAAATTCAGGAAACATTGACTTTTTGAAGTTTCAAATATACTTAGGAATGAGAAATCAGTATTTATGGCTACTCAAAGAACTGGGAAATACCACTTTTTCATTAGTTCTGCAAAAGGCATAAAAGCAGTATGTGAAAAGGAGATAGAGAAGGTTTAGATTTATAGGCAAGGTCCAGAAATACCATAGCGCTCAGTAATGCCAAATTGGTAAAGTTCCCATTTTTGGCTGAGATCTTCTAGGATTTCATAGCCATCTAAAAAGAGGTTTTGGGGCAGGCCCAGCACCCCACTTGCAGTTAAATCACTTTCACCTTCACCTAAAGAACTCCACCAGGGCTTGCTTTAAGTTCTAGAATCAGGCCAGACTCTTTCTTGTCTCAGGGCTATGGCAGGCTGACCCCCCTTCTGCCTGGACCCCATAACTCCCTCACTACCCTCCCTACGACAACTTTCCCCTCATTCTTAAATTCCCAGCTTAGAAATCACTACTCCTGATGCCTGTATTTAAAGCAGGTCTCTCATTATTCTCCAGCTAAGTACCCAGTTTGTTTCCTGCACAGCCCAGCACTTGTCCACGATGGCAGAGACCATATATATATATATTTTTTAAAGATTTATTTTATTTATGCATACAAGCTGGGGTACAGGCCAGAGACATGGGGCAGCGAGAGGGTTCACCGGAGACAGAATGGGGAGCAGAACTGGCAGATCGACAGAAATACACTGCTGAGGGGAGCAGCGGGCGAGGCAGGTGAGGTCTGCCTCACCATGTGGGATTCTCCCAGGCCAGGGGTTGAACTAGCGTCGACCTCATTACACTGCTGACAGTTCCACAGCGCAGCACTTAATTGCTGCGCCACCAGGGAGGCCCGGCAGAGACCATCTTGGTTCATCATATCATCTTCAGTTAAGCTTAACACATGGGGTAGCACATAGTAGACAATAAGTATGTGGTGAGAGAATCCTGAAGCAATGATCTCTAAGGCCCCTTTTAGCTCAAATCAGTAACGATTAGGTAAGAGAACAAAAAGCAGTGTACAGGGGAAGATTTTAATTTGTGGGTCAGGAAATGACATCTCATCTGTGATCAGACTAACCAATGGAGTGGCTCCATTCCAAGAAGTGTAGTTAGGACTTGTCTGATGTAATATATTTGTGATTAACAGCTCCCCGGAACTGTGACTTTGTAAGTTTTGCTTTCACATTTGCCTTACTCATTTTAACAGTTGATGACTTGGGTCTAAACTTCTGTCCAATAATGCTTTGGCTACACAAGAATGATCTGAGCAGCTTATTAAAAATACAATTTTTTGGATCAAAATTCCAAGTGATTCTTATAGTTCTTGTGTAATGAGGTTTTAAAATCCATACATTTAAAACTTTGCTTATTTTGGGGCTTCCCAAACTTTGATCCCAAAGTCTCAGTGCTATCAAGCTATAGCCAGCCACTGTGGCCTGGGTTCCATCCCCTGCCAAGGAGTAACCTGCTGCTCCTCTCAGCAGTGTATTTCAGTAGATCTGCCTGTTCTGCTCCCCACGCTGTCTCTGGTGAAACTTCTTACCCCCTTGCACCTCTGGCCACAAAAAATTAATAGATCTTAAAAATAAAACTTTGCTTATTTTGAATAGATAAAATATATGTTGTACACAATTCAAAAGGTACAAAAAGTTTACATCAAAATCCCTCTTCCACTCCTGTCTCCCCCCATCAAGTTCTCCTTGCCATAAACTACCACTGTTACCAATTTCTTATCTATGTTTCCACATAATTGCCCAAGCAAGCATTTATCTATCCTTTGTTTCAACACCTGTATCTTTAAAAAACTGGTTTTTTCTTCTTTTTCTACTACTGTTTAACAATAAATGTTGAAAATAAAGGTATCTATACATTTAACAAGCACACCCAGGTGATTCCCACGTGAAGTCTAACAGGCTCATCACTGGCCTAGGGTAAGCCATCAAGTTCAACTCAGTAGGACAAATTAGAAACTAAGGGCACTGAAAAGGTGCCCTCAAAAGTAGCCTTGCTTACTTGACCTCTGCCCTCTCATCTCACCCAGAGGAAGAAAAACATTCTCTAGTCTTCTGCCTCCATGGTGGGGGCGGGGGAACTAGTCATTCAAATGGATGTTGCTAAAGTTGTTAAAATGTTCAATTCTGGGAATCCTTTCCTGCCCGATTTCACCTGAAATCACACCCGGGACGATTCTTACCTTACAGGAGATACTTTGGTATTTGGCTTATAATGAGGTTGCATCTGCTGAACTAGGCTGGCTTTCTTTTCTGGCAGTTAAGTAGTTTAATGCGGTGCAAGCGAGTGACTCCCCTCACTAATCCTTGCTGGCACCACTGCCTCCGTACGCCCCCCCCCCCCCCCCCCCCGCAATGCTTTCTGCCCATCTGGGCCAAGGCAGCTCACTTAGAAACTCGTGAGCAGACCGCACTGTCTGGTCGAACTTGGTGAGTTCTGGAGTTCTGGAGTCCAGGCTCCGGGAGACCTGACTTCCCTTCTCCCGGGGGGAGCGGGGGCATTGCCTGGTCCCGGGGCAGCTCTAGCTTTCTGCTCCCACCCACCCAGGGACTGCGGCGAGTTTCCTTTCGGCCGGGAGGGCAGGTTCTCCGAGGCCACCTTAGAACCGCCACCGCAGTGTCCCTTTCACCGCGAGGGGCACCGCGCGACCGGCATCCTCACCAGCCCTACACCGCGCGGCGCAAGGGGTGCAGAGGGCTCCCCCAGCCAGGCCGGGGGCCCGCCGGGCTCCAGGGCCGCCGTCCCCCTCACCCCCGGCGGAAGGGGCTCTGAAGGGCTCCGCCAGTGCCCGAGCCCCCGCGAGGAGAGGGCGTGACTCCTCCATCCCTTCACCCGGGATTCAGGCGTGAGGACCGGAAAGCGGGCGCAGGGGGCCCAAACCTCGGCCTCCTCCCTTCTCCGCTCGGGCTCGTCCGGGTCCTCTGGGCCGCGCGTCCCCCCGGGCCGTGCCCAGGCCTCCCCACCCCGCCGCCCGTCCCGCCCGCCGCTGCCCCTCACCCTCACCCAGCATGATGGGGCTGAGGCGCCGGGCCAGGCCCTTGGACAGGTCGTACACGTAGAGCTTCACCGGATAGAGGTTTGGCGGCTCCATCAGGACCCGTGGCGGCGGCGGCGGCCACGAAGTCCCTCTGGCACCCGGCAGAGGCTTAGACCTTCCCGTACCCGACGGGGGTGGGGAGCGGAGGGAACGGGGGGGACCGAGCCCGGGCCCGGCCTGAGGGGGGCGGGGGAGAGGCCGCCCAGCGCTGCTCGCGCCCCCGCGCCCGCCACCGGCAACGACTACTGTGAGGTGACAGAGCAAGGACCGGCCGGGTCCGCGCGGAAAGGGGGTGGGGACGCGCTTGCGCGCATGTGCGCACCGACTTGACGGGCGGAGAGGGGCGGGGTTTCGCCGGAGGGGGCGGGGCTTTCGCAGACAGGCAGCGCGAGTTAGGGAAGTGAGCCGACCGCGGGAGGAGGGGTGGGCGTGGCAGCTCGCCGGGGAAAAGTGCTCTCGGAGCGTGATGACGCAACGGGCGTTGATTGGACCAGGGAACTGGCGGCGCGCGTGCTCGGCGTCCCGCCTTCTGTCTCGGCGGAAGTGTTCGCTGCGCACGAGGTGGGCCGGGGAGGGTCGTGTGGTGTGGATGTTGCTCGCGGCCCTGGGCTTGCTGTCCTTCTTCGTCCACTCGGTCGTGCGCGTCCCCCTACTCGGTGTGTGCGGACCCGAGGGGTCGAGTCAGCGTCTCGTCCCCGTCCCTTCCTCCTGGTGGAGCCGGCCCCCAGCCTTGGCCCGCTCGCTCTTGAGACCGCGCGGGGCGTGGCTGGCTGAGGACTTGGGGAGGAGTTTTGGGCGGAATGAGGACCACTGGGTCCGCTAAAGGACCAGACCCTGGGACGGGAATCCCTCACAGGACAGATGGTGCGGGCGGCGGGTGGGGATCTCCGGGCTGGGCGTCCCAGCACATTCATACATCGCAGGGGCCACGCCGGTCACCACCGACCCTGAAGCAACCAAGAGAATAGCTAGGGCGTGGCTGCTGCTGGAATGACCCCTAAGCCCATTGACCTCAGCACTACAGCTATAGAGAACTCTACGGGCCGCACGATCCATCACCCACATTCCTCAGGAGTAGCCTCAAGCGCTTAGGACAGAGCTCAAAGGGGCCTAGGATTCAAAATCTTTTAGGTTTAAACTTGCTGATCTTAACTTTTTTTCACCTAGTGGCAAGTAACCAACATGTCAGGGTGGGAGTCTTATTACAAAAACGAGGACGATGAAGAAGAAGAAGAAGAAGAGGAGGGCGCCGAAGCAGGTGGTAAGTAATTTTGACATTTGTCTTTCAGTGGGAACTTGCCCTGCCTCTCTGAGCTCCAGCGAATCACAAGTACTTTTCTCTTTTGAACTTTGCGAAGCTATCATAGGCTATTTTATTTAGGTCCTACTCTAGTCTATGGGACATTTCTAGCCTTGAACTTCTATAGGACACTCGTAGATTGACAACTGTTGAGCGCCAATACGTATCTCTGAACATGGGCGCTGGTAAGACTTCCTCAGGCAGGAAAGTAGTTTTACTTGTACTAGGACTGTGGTATAAAAATTCCTTCATCCTGCACAGCAACCAAAGAGTAAACCTCAGTCACACAGTTGCAAGATTCATTCCCTCACCATTGCCTCCAGGATTGGAAGTATATGTTCAGGTAACACAGTAATCCATAGGTCTACATACGGGTTAATTTAAATTTTGGGTGGAAAATTTTTTAAATGTTTTGATTAAAAGTGAGAAACATAAGAAATGTTGGAAAGTAAAAGACAACTTTCTGTAATCTATGTAATCTGTTCTAACACAGTCACTGCCAGATTTTGGCATTTTGCTTATTCCTTTCAGGTTTCCTAACTACATGTATATTTTTGTCCCCTTTGCTTCTGATTTTTTTAATATATTTGCGATCATCATGCATATACATTTATCCATTTTAACTTACACCTGTCTTCTTTCATAAAGAATTTTATAACGTGTAATTTTGTGTTCTGCCTATTTTTCCTATCAGATATATCTCGTGTAACTCACATATACAGTCTTTATAACTCATCTTCAATGTACTATAGTTTATTCAGTCTACATTCTGTTCTACATTGTGCTCTTCTACATTATTTTCAGTTTCTCACTTGATTAAACAACACGGAAAATTTCGCACAAGGTTTTCCATATCTTAAGATAGATTGCTCAGGGCTAAGACATTCTTCAAGACTCTGAACATATACTGCTATATTGTTTTAAAAAAAGATGGGAAGTGAAGTTTATTTAAGAAGCAGCAGTGTCAAAATGGGAGACACACATAAGCCTTTTTTGTGAAAAACACGTCACCTAGGATGTAATCATTTTTTTTTAAGAAAATTTTTTCTTACATTGGTGTTTATTTTTTGTGCAGTAGTTGGTGTTTCTGCTCATGTGTAGTCAATCTGGGATGTAATCATGCCAGGAAAAAAAAAACCTGAATCTGATGAAGCCTCTTTAGGTTCTGACTGGGAAACACTATGTTCATCTTCATCTAAAGAATGCAGCCAGGGCCTCCCTGGTGGCGCAGCTGTTAAGCGCTGCGCTGTGGAGCTGTCGGCAGCCCGCGATGCGAGTTCGACGCCCAGCCAGGGAGAATCCCACATGGTGCGGCAGACCTCTCCTGCCTCGCCGGCTGATCCCCTCAGCAGTGTATTTCTGATCTGCCTGTTCTGCTCCCCACTCTGTCTCTGGTGAACCCTCTCACCGCCCCATACCTCTGGTCTGTACCCCAGCTTGTATGTATAAATAAATAAATCTTAAAAAAAAAAAATAAAGAATGCAGCCAGCAAAATGCAGAAAGTGGATAACTACATAATACAACATCCTTGGTTCTTCAGCAAATAAATCACAAGAGACAAAAAGATAGGGGGTATCTCTCGATTTAGGGGCTTCAGAAACAATTTTTTTTTTTTTAAAGATTTATTTATTTATGCATACAACTGGGGTACAGGCCAGAGACATGGGGTGGCTCCCCAGAGACAGTGGGGAGCAGAACAGGCAGATGGACGGAAATACACTGCTGAGGGGGGTAGCGGGCGAGGCAGAAGAGGTCTGCCGTGCCATGTGGGAATCTCCCTCTCTGGGCATAGAACTCGCATTGCCTTTGCCGGCAGCGCCACGCCTAACTGCTGCACAACCGGGGAGGCAGGCCCTCAGAAACAATTTTTAAGTCAAAGCTAGTGTTAGAAATGTTCACTTGGATGAAAAACTGTAAAGACAAATAAGTGATTTCCAAAAGGCAGGGTGCTGGTTCCTCTTTGGGGGAGTGTGGGAATGTCATTTCCAGGGCACGTGAGGAGGACGGAGCGGGGGAGGGGAGGGCCAGCAAGATTCAGTTTCCTGATGTGGATTGTGGTTTTAATGATATTCACCTTATAACAATTCATTAGTGCATATATTTCTCTATTTGCTTTATGTGAATGATCAAATATGACCACAGAGGCAAATACTATTTTTTCATTTTTTTTCCCCATAGGAGAATTTAAATATTCAGGAAGAGATAGCTTGATTTTTTTGGTTGATGCTTCTAGGGCCATGTTTGACTCTCAGGGTGAAAATGGATTGACTCCTTTTGACATGAGCATCCAGGTAAGACTACCTTTTTAATTAAAAAGAACAAACAGGGCCTCCCTGGTGGCACAGGGGTTAAAGTCTCAGCACTGTTAAGCTATCGCCAGCCACTGCTGCCTGAGTTTGATCCCACATGGCACAGCAGACCTCTCCTGTCTTGCCCGCTACTCTCCTCAGCATTGTATCTCAGTAGATCCACCTGTTCTGCTCCCCACTCTGTCTCTGGTGAATCCTCTCACCACCCCACACCTCTGGTCTACACTCCAGCTCTTGCATGCATAAATAAATTTTTTTAAAAATTACTATTTCTGCATAGAAGAGGATTTTTTTTTTTTTTTACAGAAAATAATTTCTAAAGATTTACTGCGTATTTCTTGTCTTATATTTTTGGAGTTTGGAACCAAATAGAAGCTTCTCGTATTCTAGTTTGTAAACGAACTTTTGCAGTTGGCAAATGAGACTTTCTTGCATCTGAAAAAAATAATTAAAACAGTTTACTGCGGGGGCCTCCCTGGTGGCGCAGCGGTTGAGCGCTGCGCTGTGGAGCTGTCGACAGCTCGCGATGCGAGTTCGACGCCCAGCCGGGGAGAATCCCACATGGTGCAGCAGACCTCTCCTGCCTTGCCCGCTGCTCCCCTCAGCAGTGTATTTCTGATCTGCCTGTTCTGCTCCCCTCTCTGTCTCTGGTGAACACTCTCGCCGCCCCACGCCTCTGGCCTGTACCCCAGCTTGTATGTATAAATAAATAAATCTTTTAAAAAAAAAAAAACAGTTTGCTGTGAAGCAGTGGCTTGCAGACTTTCAGTAATCAAAATCACCTCCATGGTGTATGAGCATAGATCGCAGGGGCTTACCCCAGAATCAGCAGTTCTGATTCTGTAGATCTGGAGCTGGGGCTGGTTCGAAGATCCTCTTGGAGGCAATTGCTTTACCCTATTTTGATTCATGGACTGCTTTGAGAGTGTGATAAAGGTTGTATGCTCCATTTCCAAAAAGGTACACCCATAGTTCTGTGTGTCATTTTAAAGGGTTTGTGGAACCCTTGATGCCATAAGACTTCAGAAGAAGATGTGATATTATGGGGTGAGTAAATAGGACAGTCCAGATAAGCATAAAGTATTTGGTAAGAAGCAATGAAAGAACATTTTCGAAAGTTCTATTTTCACTTGCTTTTGTGATTTTATTTTTTTAAAGATTTATTTTATTTATGCATACAAGGACTGGGGTGTAGGCCAGAAGTGCAGGGGGTGAGAGGACTCACCAGAGACAGAGTGGGGAGCAGAACAGGTGGATCTACTGAAATCCACTGCTGAGGGGAGCAGCGGGTGAGGCAGGAGCGGTCTGCTGCGCCATGTGGGTCAGCTCCCTGGCTGGGGATAGAACTCAAACTGCAGTGGCTGTGGATGGCTTGATAGCACAGAGATTTTAATCCCTGCGTCACCAGGGAGGCCCTGTTTCTGTGATTCTAATTTTTAGAGCCTAACAGAAGCCCACACCAGATTTTAAAGATTGTAGATTGCTTAAAGTAGGTTAAAATATTTATAGAAATGATTACTTGCCATGCACATGATTATCGATGACTAGACATGATATTTCTGTTTTTAAGGAGAGAACCGCTACAGCGGAAAGCTGGTCAGAGGCTCAGGCAGGTTGTGGAGGCGATTGCCAGGGTTGGTTTATTCTTCAGCTTTGCAGATTCAGAAGCTTAACTTTGTCAGTGTCCCCAGAATTGAATAGGACTTGCAGGACTGACCAAGCTCAAAGAGCATCAGATGCTGACTTCAGTTTAAATGGGTCAATACATCTTCCTGGGATACTAATCTCTAATTGTATAATTAAGCAAATTTTATTTGAAAAGATGGCATTAATTACAGACTTACGTTCAGGTCACATGTAATTATCGTTAAAATAAACCTTTTGTACATGTAATTATTATTGTTTTTGTGTGTGTGCATAGAAGAACTGGGGTGTAGTCCAGAGGTGCAGGGGGTGGAAGGATTCCCCAGCGACAGAGTGGGGAGCAGTACAGGCAGAAATAAACTGCGGAACTACACTGCTGAGGGGAGCAGCAGGCGAGACAGCGGAGGTCTGCTGCACCCTGTGGGTCAGTGCCCTGGCTGGGGATTGAACTCAGGCTGCAGCAGTGACAGCACTAAGACTTAGCCCCTAGGCCACCAGGTAGTCCCGTTGTACATGTAATTATTTTATATATATGTAAATTCTCTTTCTTGGTATCAGCCTTTTTGAGGGAAGACCAAGTGACCTCTCCAAACTCAGTCAATTAAGTGATATCAGTGGGACTCAAATTCAGGTTTTCTGAATCAAATACTGGGTTGTTGGGATTTTTTCTTTCAATTCTACAGCAAAGTTTCCTCTCTAAAAATATGTTTTTAATTCTCTGATGTCTTATGGTAGGAATTGCTTATATTTCTGTTACTTACCACCCTCTGCTTTTTGTTATAGCTAAATATATAAGCCCAGCACGCTGATTTTTTGAGGTAGGGCTGAAGAGAGGGCTCACGTCGTCTTCTAGTACCATGTACAAATTCAGCAGTAGGTACCAAGCACTTGTGGAGCTTAAGCTTAGTAGTAAGTTGTTAAATATGAACTAAATTTTTGTTTTTCCAGTGTATCCAGAATGTATACACCAATAAGATCATAAGCAGTGATCGAGATCTCTTGGCAGTGGTGTTCTATGGTACCGAGAAGGACAAAAATTCTGTGAATTTCAGAAATATTTATGTCTTGCAGGAGCTGGACGTTCCAGGTCAGTAGTGGTCTAAGATCAACTTTCCCTTAGATTCAAGGGCCACCAGCCTGAACAGAGAGGGAGGCAGGGAATGCAGTGGGCGCCATCTTGGCTTAGGGGTACAGGTGCCCTGGAGATAGGGCAGGTTCGGTTCTAGACCGCCACAATAAAGCAGACACCTCGATAAGCACATACCTCAACGCACACACATTTTTGGGGTTCCCGGTACATATAAAAGTGATGATCACATGGCATTGAAACGCAGTATTTAAGTGTACGGTAGCGGCATGTCTTAGGAAACAATGTACCTCTCTTTTTTTTTAAGATTTATTTATTTGTGTATACAAGAGCTGGGGTGCAGGCCAGAGGTGTGGGGGTAGTGAGAGGATTCACCAGAGACATAGTGGGGAGCAGAACAGGCAGATCAGCTGAGGTACACTGCTGAGGGGAGCAGCAGGGAGACAGGAGAGGTCTGCTGTGCCATGTGGGAAGCTCTCTGGCCAGGTATCAAACTCTTGCTGCAGTGGCTCTGGATAGCTTTATAGTGCTGTGACTTAACCTGTTGCACCACTGGGCGGCCCAGTGTACCTACCTTAAGTAAATGTGGCCCAGACACAAAGTGAGCCATGCTGTCGAAGGTGGCCCCACAGACTCGCTGGGCCCAGGCCTGCCACAGCACAGATCTGCAGTTTGTAGGCAACACAGCCTCTGCCGATGGGCAATACAGCCAGGTGCATGGAACGTGTGTTGCCCCTGTGCTTTCTTGCATGAAGGGGGTCTTGCTCATGGGGACTCTTGCTAGAAGGGTTAAACAGCTCCAGGTGAGGAAGGGACGTGAGGCCCTCTGTCAGCCTATTTACGGCAGCCAGTGACACGGTTCTGATTTCTCTGCCCTTTTGACCCCCTTCTCTGATAGGTGCTAAGCGAGTGCTTGAGCTCGACCAGTTTAAGGGGCAGCAGGGGAAAAAGCATTTCCAGAAGCTCCTTGGCCATGGAGCCGACTACTCGCTGAGTGAGGTGCTGTGGGTCTGTGCCAACCTCTTTAGCAATGTCCAGTTCAAGATGAGCCACAAGCGAATCATGCTGTTCACCAACGAGGACGACCCCCATGGCGACGACAGCGCCAGAGCCAGCCGGGCCAGGACCAAGGCCAGGGATCTCCGAGACACAGGTGGCATCTCCCCTGCTCTTTTAACACTTTGTGGTCCGCTCACGTATTAGTACGTGTTTTTGTCGCCAGTATCGGGTGGCCGCTCACGTATTAATACGTGTTCATCTGGTCTCTGGATTTTCATGCCACGATGGATTTATTTGGGACTATTAGGAGCTATTTCTTTGATCGTACTCAGTCTAGAAGCTTTACACATTGTTTTGGTGAAAGTATAAGGTGTTTTATGAAAGATTACAGTTTTTTTAATATCCTGTAGTTCAGGAGTTGTGTATGTTTTATTGAATGTTTCTACCATTCATGCGGTGGCACAGAAAATGGCTTTCCCCAAGGGCTGGTAAATTTAAAGGGCACCGGCACACAAAGTGTTAACTGGGCACTTAATCTTAGTGACTCTTCATAGCTGCTGTCAAACATTCAGAGTAAAGTAAAAGAATCTAGTGGATCGGGTGGGGACCTGGGGGACATCCGGGCGACATTCCCACTGACGTGGCTGTGCCGTTAGCCGTCTTTGAACTTGACTGGAGGCAAACTTCTCTTGACTTTCAGGCCACCGTGAATAGTGGTTATTTGATTGAGTTCTTGGAAGTCACTGTAGCAGTTGAGTCCCTTAAGCACTTTGTTCGAGTTGTGGATATGTTAATAATCAATCTGGTTCTTTTTTTCTTTATTTTTATTTATTCATGCATCCAAGAGCCGGGATGTAGGCCAGAGGTGTGGGGGGGTGAGAGGATTCTCCAGAAACAGAGTGGGAAGCAGAACAGATGGATTTACTGAAATACACTGTTGAGGGAAGCTAAGGTGAGACAGGAGAGGTCTGCTGTGCCATGTGGGAAGTTCCCTGGCTGGGGATCGAACTCAGGCCGCAGTGGCTGGAGATAGCTTGATAGTGCCGAGACCTTAACCACTGCAACCACCAGGAAGGCCCTCAATCTGGTTCTTTAGGAAGTTTTAAAAGTGTATTTGGGGGGACTCCCTGGTGGCACAGTGGTTAAGCGCTGTGCTGTGTTGCTGTCTGCAGCAGCGATGTGAGTTCGACGCCCGGCCAGGGAGATTCCCACATGGCGTGGCAGACTGTTCCCCTCAGCAGTGTATTTCCATCCATCTGCCTGTTCTGCACCCCACTCTGTGTCTAGTGAACCCTCTCGCCGCCCCACGCCTCTGGCCTGTACTCCAGCTTGTATGCATAAATAAATAAATCTTTTTTTTAAAAAAAAAAGTATATTTGGGCTTAATTGAAAATAATTCTTTTTTTTTGGCTGACACTTATTTTCCCTGCTGTTTTTCTCTGTACAGGTATCTGCCTTGACTTGATGCACCTGAAGAAAGAAGGGGGCTTTGACATCTCCTTGTTCTACAGAGATATCATCAGCATGGCAGAGGATGAGGACCTTGGGGTTCACTTCGAGGAGTCGGCCAGGCTGGAGGACCTGCTGAGGAAGGTTCGCGCCAAGGAGACCAGGAAGCGCGTGCTCTGCAGGTGTGGCTCAGCCTGGGTCCAGTGCCCGCGAGACTTGCGCCTAATGCATCAGCGGTGCATTCGTTGGCCACTTAACTCTGGTTGGTGCTACTGCCTCACTGGGCTCCTCTGCAAAACCTTGCTTTATTTCAGGATCATAGGCGCTCTTTGTCTCCCTTTCTCTGCAGAGAGCTGGTACACTGTTTCTCCAAAATAACCCAGCTCTCCACTTGTTTGGGTAGACAGCTGTGGGATAACAAATCCTCAGTTGCACACACTAGTTTGTTTCTTCTCTGTAAATTGGGGATTAACAGTATGCTTGCCTCATTAGGGTATTTTATTATGAGGAGTAAATGAAAAGCGCTTATAAGACTAATATAGAGCAACAGCGTGTTTGGAGACTCGAGAGCAATAGGAGACAGATTGTTAGATCATATTAGAGAGACATAGCATTAGCATCTGTAGGGCTCCTTGGTGCTTTTTTTTTTTTTTTTGGTAAAGATTTATTTATGCATATAAGTTGGGGTACAGGCCAGAGGCATGGGGCGGCGAGAGGGTTCACCAGAGACAGAGTGGGGAGCAGAACAGGCAGATGGATGGAAACACACTGCTGAGGGGAGCAGTGGGCGAGGCAGGAGAGGTCTGCCGCGCCATGTGGGAATCTCCCCCGCCGGGCGCCGAACTCGCATCACTGCTGCCGTCACTGCTGCCGACAGCTCCACAGTGCAGCGCTTCACCGCTGCGCCACCAGGGAGGTCCTCCTCGGTGCTTCTTCCTGAAGAGCACCAAGCTTCCGTTTTACACGAGTTTCCTCAGTATAGGGGACTGTGACCGTTGTCCCCTTGAGCAGTTGGTCATTTTGAGCAGTTTCCAAGTTTTCTGGCCTTTCTGCTAGAAAATCCATGAAGTTAAGGGACCCTGGTGCCAGCTCATGGCTGTGGTTGTAGCAGTCACTGCTCTCCTTTCCCCTTAGCGACTGTTTCTCCTCAAGCAAGCACCCTGTCCCCTTCACCCCTTCCCGGAAATGATGGGATGCTGGAAAGCTCCTGTATGTGGCGGTGGCAGTGGCAGTGGTGGGGAGGATAGAGAGCAATTCAGTATTGGATTGGCCGGGTTCCTGGTTCTGGCTCCTCTGCTGTGTGACCCGGGCCAAGTCCTGTAGCTTCTCTGATCTCAGTAAATTGGGAGCAGAAAAGGTGCCTCCACATAGGGCTGCGGGAAGACGCAGGCACAGTGCTTGGCACGGAGTGGTGACTGACATATGTGGCCTGTTCTTACTGTTTTGCGGAAGAGTCGCCTCAAGGGTATTTGCCATCAATGATAATAAAACTGGAGCTGTTTGAGACTCATAATGCCTCGAAGATTATCAAGCTTGTTCTTGCTGTAACCAAATAATAACACTATTTTATTGTACCGTTACTGTGTGCCAGGCATTGTCTGGGTTTTTTTGTTAACATATTAATGAATTCACTTAATCTTCGTGACAACCCTTTGAAGTAGGTTGTCATCGACTAGTAACATTTATTAGCCTGAAACCATTTCAGATGAAGTGAAACATATCCAACAGCTTTTTTTAAGACTGACATTTTTTTTTTTAAAGATTTATTTTTTATTTATACATACAAGCTGGGGTACAGGCCAGAGGTGTGGGGCGGCGAGAGGGTTCACCAGAGACAGAGCGGGTAGCAGAACAGGCAGATCAGAAATACACTGCTGAGGGGAGCAGCGGGCGAGGCAGGAGAGGTCTGCCGCACCATGTGGGAGTCTCCCCGGCCGGGCGTTGAACTCGCGTCTCCGCTGCCGACAGCTCCACAGCGCAGCGCTTAACCTCTGTGCCACCGGGGAGGCCCAGAGATTGACGTAAATATTGTGGAGCAAAAATGCGTCATAATGGGGAAGTGCCTGACTTCTGAATCAGACCTTCCCGAGTTACTGGTTGTCTGCTTGGGCAAGTTAGAGAACCTCTCCGAGCCTCAGTGTTTTCATCTGTACAGAGGACAATAAGGTTCTGTGGCAAGTGCCTGAAATGGACTTTGACTGATTTCCACATATTCCAACAAAATCCTGAATTGGGCAGATAGTATGGGAAGCGCTGGCTCCAGGTATCTGGATAGCAAGAACTAATGATAGGCAGAAAATGTCACCTCGGTCATGTCCTTCGGTCATTGCTTAGGACCTCACCTCTCAGAGCATAGGCCTGAGCCTGGGTCAGTTGGTCCCACTTGGCCAGGGGAGGACATAACATCTTAACAGTCCCCCAAAACCTCAGTGGGGGGAGGTGGCTCCCAAAGAAAAACTGAGATTTCATTGTTAAAAGCAGGGGAAGGTACTAGACCAGTAGAAACAGCAGCTGCTGCACACAGGACCGGTCGTTGAAAAGGTAGGGGGGTGGGTAGTGGTGTGGCGGTTGGTGTGGGCCAGGCCCAGTAAAAAAACACCCACCATCCTCTTTGTTTTGGAACATTCTGTACCATTTTAAGTATTCAGCAGTTTATCCTGAGACTCATTTTGGGAACTAGCCTCTGAGGTGATATTATAGCAAGCTCCATATATCGTTAAAATGCCTGGTAATTACATCCTAAGGGCTTGCTTAGGATAATTGGAGAGCCTAAAACAAATGAAGGCTTGGGGGCCACCAGGAAATTCTAGACAGGAAAGTATGATCTTTCAGTCTGTGCTTTTTGATTTCTCTCTCTCAGGTTGAAGCTGAAGCTCAACAAAGACATAGCGCTCACCGTTGGCATCTATAACATGGTCCAGAAAGCTTTCAAACCTCCTCCAGTGAGGCTGTATCGGGAAACAAACGAACCAGTGAAAAGCAAGACCCGAACATTTAATGTAAATACAGGCAGTTTGCTTCTGCCCAGTGACACCAAGCGGTCCCAGGTGGGTCTGCTTCTCTCTGAATCTCGCGCCATTGAAGAGCTCACTGGGTGGAAGATGGGGGCCATGCTAGCCATTCAAGGAGCTTGCACGTGCAGCTTTCTAGACAAGATGGTAAAACAGAAAGTTGCTGCTCCTTGGAAATAGACCAGTGACACCTGGAGAGCTAGAATGCTAGAGCAGATGTTGGCGAAAACCAGCTCCGGGTTGCTCAGTAAGTGCTGCTGGGAGTCTTTGCAGGCATCCCTCCTTGCTTGGAAACATTTTTTTTTTTTAAAGATTTATTTATTCATGCATACAAGCTGGGGTACAGGCCAGAGGCATGGGGCGGCGAGAGGGTTCATCAGAGACAGAGTGGGGAACAGAACAGGCAGATGCACGGAAACACACTGCTGAGGGGAGCAGTGGGCGAGGCAGAAGAGGTCTGCCCTGCCATGTGGGAATCTCCCTGGCCGGCATCAAACTTGCGTCGCCGCTGCCGACAGCTTGCTTGGAGACATTTTGATGCTAACTGGGGAGCAAGGAGCAGGGAAGGTGTGGTAGGGTGAAGTGCCCTTTTTTTTTTTAAGATTTATTTATGCATACAAGCTGGGGTGCAAGCCAGAGGTGTGGGGTGGTGAGAGGATTCACCAGAGACAGAGTGGGGAGCAGAACAGGTGGATCTACTGAAGTACACTGCTGAGGGGAGAAGCGGGCGAGACAGGAGAGGTCTGCTATGCCATGTGGGAATCTCCCTGGCCAGGGATCGAACTCGTGCTGCAGTGTCTGCGGGTAGCTTCATAGGCTGAGACTTACCCCATTGCTCCACCCGGAAGGCCCAGATCTGCTTTTCTTAACTGAAAGCACAAAGACCTCAAATGCAGCCTTCCCTCATCCGTTCACCTTGGCACAGTCTGTAGAAGGGTTTGATGCTTAAAATTAAAATCCCATGAGTCATCCTTTCAAATTATGTAAAATGTGGGAGAGATTTTGCTTAAGTTCAGGACCTAGAAGGATCAACTAATAACTAAAATTAAGATACTAAATTAGTATTTTGGTTCCATCTGATGAGATGGTTGTGGAGTGCCAATTTCAAGCCAGAGTCTTGCCCTACTTTCCCAGGCTGACCAGAAATTCCCTTTTCCATTTTAGAAGCAGGTAGTTTTCCACCTTGGCTGTTCACAGGCTGAAGCTTCTCTGTTCACTGAAGACTGTTCTTGACCTATTGTCCCTAAAAGGGTTCCATTTTTATTCATAAAACCCAAATTTGACTTAGAGTCCTGTTACTAAATTGCATATTTAAGATCAAGACGTAAACATTATGTTCGGAAGTAATAAGCGGGTCTGGGCGTGTCTGCCTCCCACACCGACCGAGCTGGGTGCCTGACAGATCTCCACAAAGACGTGTGGTCGGAGTGCCCCGTGTCAGGGCTGACGCTGAACGCTCGGTGTGTGTGAAATGAGGGCCTACGCACATGCCAAGCAGGGCACAGCCGGAGCCGGCTGACCGTCCCACTCAGCTGTCCACTTGGAGCAGGTGACCAAGCAGTTGAGCCTCAGTTTATTTGTAAAACAGAGTTTTTACCATCAGCCTGGGGGATTGTTACAGCAGTGCGGGCCTGCCAGCCCTCGGGAAGTTCTCCCTCCAGTGGTGGCGGGGGAGAGCCCTGCTGGGCCAGCCCAGGAGAACTTGCTGGGGTCTTATGGCAACTCCCGCTGCATCTCTGTGGAACCTCCACACCTCTCTCCTTGTCCTTTAGATCTATGCAAATCGACAGATTGTATTGGAGAAAGAAGAAACGCAAGAGCTGCGGCGGTTTTACGAACCGGGTTTGGTTCTCATCGGTTTCAAGCCCTTGATGATGCTGAAGCAGCACCATTACCTGAGGCCCTCCCTGTTTGTGTACCCCGAGGAGGCCCAGATAAACGGTAAGTGGCGGAGGCCCAGGAGGAAAGAGCGAGTGAGACGGCGCGGTCTCCTCAGCAGTTTCCTCATGCTGGGAACTGCAGGGCAGGTGTTAACGGGGTCTTTGGAAAGTGTTCTGTGGGCAAATAAGTTTTGGAATTGTGACAGATTTCTTTGGGACCTCTGATATGCTTGTGCGCTTTGTAGATTTCCAGGGGGGCAGTGATTAGGATTTTAGAAGCCTACAGCATCAGAGAGTTGGAAATAAAACCCAAAAGGACAGCTTCTCCCTCGTGCTGACAATAGCGTTGTGCCCCGCCTTCCTCTGCGCCGGCTGGAGCGGAGGCCACCGCCCGTTTGACTGAGTGGTTTCCATAAGCAACTGGGGCTTATGGCCTTAATTTGACCTCAGTAAGAGGGAGCTGACATCCACCAGCCCCACTCCTAAATGGAGTATTTGAGGTGTCCAGGCTCCTGTCTCTAGAAGATGCCTCTGCTGCCCCCCCCTTCCCTTCAATCCTGGGTCCATCACCCCTTATCTAGTGAAGCATCATAAGCAGAGGCATAAAAGAAAGTGGACGCGAAGTTGTGGGCTGGTTGCGGGCTCAGAGGGAGGAGAGGAGAGGGCGCCCCGGGGAGGTGGATCGGAATGTTTGCTTCCAGGGAGCTCGACCCTGTTCAGCGCGCTGCTCACCAAGTGTCTGGAGAAGGAAGTCGTGGCACTGTGCAGATACACCCGCTGCCAGAATGTCCCCCCTTACTTTGTGGCCTTGATGCCCCAGGAAGAGGAGCTGGATGACCAGAAAGTGCAGGTGACACCCCCAGGTAAGTGGAAGAGATACTCCACGTTTCTCCTTGTTCAGGCTTTGGAATCCCTCATGGGGTCCCAACTCAGACCTGCCGAGCCAGAGTCCCTGGGACGAGGCCTGGGACGTGTGTTGTTAAGGTTTATAGATGAATTTGGTGCACGGCTCGGGCACACACAGCTCGGGGGAGACGCCGCAATGGGACCGTGTGCAGGACACTGACACGGTCACGAGACCTCACTGCCGGCACCACCCCTCACCGGAAGCCATTGCTTGGCACCCTGGCAGTGTTTACTGTCTGGTTTACCTCCTGCTATGCCAAGGCTGTGAGCTTGGTGAAGACCAGGGCTCCAAAGTCAGATGCGATTGCCTGACGCTTCCGTGGTGGGAGCTCCTTTTCTTTCATTTCTTGCCACCTCTGCCGCTTTTTACCTGGCCAACTTGGGCAAATAATTTACACTTTCTGTTATGTTCCTTATCTGCAAAGAGAATTCTGGAATACCTTTCTCTCAAGGTGGTTTCACATTTGAAATCTG
This sequence comes from Scalopus aquaticus, assembly GCA_004024925.1. Classification (NCBI taxonomy): domain Eukaryota; kingdom Metazoa; phylum Chordata; class Mammalia; order Eulipotyphla; family Talpidae; genus Scalopus; species Scalopus aquaticus. The sequence goes on from PVIJ01011136.1 coordinate 52,159, forward strand.
TTAATAAATGTATAAGCACGTAGCACAAAGCAGCCAGCAGGTGGCAGTCTTCCTCCTGAGTTAGCCTCGCTGATGAACTTGAACCTGAGAAAGGAACTCTTCAGACATGCTGCTTTTCTGGCCCTGGTCGTCAGAATTCTGGGGAATCACTTCGTATGTTGGCTTTGCAGCTCTTGTCTCTCAGCTCCAGTTTCACCGTTTCGCTCTCTGTGCTGCTGAGGCTGCAACTCTCCAAGCCCGTTTCTCCTTTCCCAGCTGGCCTCGGTGAGGCTTTGTTACCAGCAGGCGCTGCAGGGGGACGTTAGGGTGGGGAGAGTGGAGGGGCTTGCTGCTTCCTCACACTCCGTGCAGGCCGTGCAGCCAGGGCCCTTCACCTGGCGGCAGCAGTTGCCTTCAGTCCAGATTTCTCATTTCTCTCGAACCAGCCAGTAACTCGAACAAGAGCCACATGACGACCCTTTCCTCTTCCCTTGTAGCATGTGGTAGAGGGAGGGAACGGTGCAGACACTGAAGCTCAGAGGAGGACTCGATGGAGCTGGGACTTAGCCCGCCAGGAAGGGGCATGGTCCAGCTGGCTGTGGACAAAACGGTTTGAGGTGCAGCCAGCTGCTGCCATTGCCGAGGAGGGAACCCTTGCAGGCCTCACTGACAGCGCCCTGCCTTCCCTGCTTCCTCTGGAAACTCCATGCAGAATCCAGCAGGAACCTGCTGGTACAGTAGAAATGGAGCTTGCAGGGTCCCAGCCCCAGCTTCAGAGGAGGTAGAGGTGGATTAGGTGCTGAGCAACATTTGACAACTCAGTAACTGAAACCTTTTGTTTTATTACTTTTTTTTTTTTGATTTATTTATTTATACATACAAGCTGGGGTACAGGCCAGAGGCATGGGGCGGCGAGAGGGTTCACCAGAGACAGAGCGGGGAGCAGAACAGGCAGATCAGAAATACACTGCTGAGGGGAACAGCGGGCGAGGCAGGAGAGGTCCACCCCACCATGTGGGATTCTCCCTGGCCGGGCGTCAAACTCGCATCGCACGCGAGCTGTCGACAGCTCCACAGCGCAGCGTTCAACCGCTGCGCCACCAGGGAGGCCCAACTGAAACCTTTTGTTATGTCAAGTCTCAGAAAACTCACCTCCCTTCTCCAGGCTTCCAGCTTGTCTTCCTACCCTATGCGGACGATAAACGGAAGGTGCCCTTTACTGAAAAAGTCCTTGCAAACCCAGAGCAGGTAGACAAGATGAAGGCCATTGTTCAGAAGCTCCGCTTCAAGTACAGGTGAGTGGTGGGTCCAGCTCAGGATTTTTTTCTGGAATCGTCTCCTGAGGTAAAAGTCTTACTGGAAATTCCAGTTGTACATAGAGCAAGAGAACATGATTTTATTCTTTCCACTTGGTTGGTAGGAGCTGGCCTTTTCAGAGCCAGAGAGAGTCTCTCATATCGAAGACTCTGGGATGGTGCTGAATGCTCACAGCTGCTCAACTTCTGCTTAGAGAGCCAGGCCCACTCATTGAGCAGGTTCACGGTCGCAGCAGCAGGGAGAAGCCTGCCGCTGGCGCTGCGGTTGCGCTGTCGCACCGTGAGCAGCAGTTAGTGTGCGAATTGTCCGAGGATTACAGGGCTAATCATCTGTCTAGTGCCCCTCCTGCAGCACTGAGGCCCTCTCAGAGCCTACCCCACGTGACCCAGACGTCATTTTCTTCCACTTTCCCTCTTCTGTCTCTGGGCTCCTTCCCCCTTTGCCTCCCTCTGGGCAAAGTAATACCAGCCTTTGCCAAATGTCACTGCTGCTGGTGTCCTTTACTGAGCAAGTGGCAGCATTTTTAAGAGTCTGTCATGTGCCACGCACTGCTCTCGATACAATCCCAACCCTGTCTGAAAAGCTGTGTTTTATGCCCATTTCATTTTATTTATTTTTAAAGATTTATTTATTTATACATACAAGCTGGGGTACAGACCAGAGGTGTGGGGCGGCGAGAGGGTTCACCAGACAGAGCGGGGAACAGAACAGGCAGATCAGAAATACACTGCTGAGGGGAGCTGCGGGCGAGGCAGGAGAGGTCTGCCGCACCATGTGGGATTCTCCCCGGCTGGGTGTGGAACTCGCATCGCCGCTGCCGACAGCTCCACAGCGCAGCGCTTAACCGCTGCGCCACTGGAGAGGCCCCTTTATGCCCATTTTACAGATGAAGAAAGATGCTTGAAAGTGTGAGGCAGCCTTGCTAGACTCCCCCGCTGGAAAGTAGTCTTTCTGGCCCTGCAGTCTCTACGTGCATGCGCTGCTGAGGCGGGGACGGGAGCGAGCTCGGGTTCGTGCTCGCCCCTCTGCCACCATCTGTCCTCGTCTTTTCTCCGGACTCTGTGGCCTGCCGTCTCCATTTCTCTCTGCCTGTGGCTTCCAGGCACAGACCTGGCAGGCAGCATGTGCTTTAAAATGAGCTTCTGGTTCTCTAGTATCAGAGAATAGATTGAAAACTGGAGAGTCGATTCCAGCAAGAGACCAGCTTCCCAATTCTTTTATTGGAGTGCTTTATATATTTTTTTAAGATTGATTTATTTATGCATGCAAGAACTGGGCTGTAGGCCAGAGGTGTAGGGGGTGAGAGGATTCACCAGAGACAGAGTGGGGAGCAGAACAGGCAGATCCACTGAAGTACACTGCTGCGGGGAGGCAGGAGGGGTCTGCTGCGCTATGTGGGAATCTCCCTGGCTGGGGATCGAACTCGTGCTGTGGTGGCTCTGGAGAGCCTCATAGTGCTGCGCTTTACCTGTTGCACCACCAGGGAGGCCCCTGGAGTGCTTTTTGTCCACTGACCTTGGACCTGTGCTTCCTCATTTGGCTTTACTTAATTTTTATTATTTTATGAAAAACGTTCATGTTTTTATTTCTTAGCATGTGTATGTGGTTGATGCTGTCTTCACAGAAGCGACAGCTTTGAGAACCCAGTACTGCAGCAGCACTTCAGGAACCTGGAGGCCTTGGCTTTGGACTTGATGGAGCCTGAGCAGATGGAAGACCTGACCGGTAAGGGCGCATGGCTGGCTGAGACGGTCTCTTTGTGGGAGGCTTTCTGGGCCCTTCCACTCTGGACCAGTAACGTGGGTGCCTCTCCTAGCCCCTCGAAAGGCCTAATCTCGCTGTCCAGACTCTGAGAGATTTGCTGGCCCAGTTTCGTTCCCCCGTTGGGAACAAACAGTTCCATGGTGAGAGGAGGAAGAAGAGCCGGGCTTCTGAGACCCGCCTCCAAATGAGGCCTCCCGCTGACTACATGTCTGTCAGGGTTAACGAACAATCTCTGGCGTTTGCTGAGCTCTCGTGGTGTGCCCGCCCCTGCTGTCCTGTGTCCACTCACTTGGCCCACACTGCTGGGGGGGGCGGGTATCCTCGTTTCCCCGTGAGGGGGCGTGACTCGCCCGAGGCTCTTGTGTCACTGGTGGATCTAGACTTAGAACCGTGAGTGGCTTGGAGCCCTTGCCCTGAGCTGAGTGCCTCTCCGGACTGGGCTGTGAGCTGAGAACCCCACTGAAGACCCCTCACGAGGAGGCCAACGCGCCCCCACGAGGCCCTTCGCTAGTCCCCCCTGAAGCTGGTCCTCGGCGTGTTACTTAGAGGGCGCATGCGGTTTTGTGGTGGAAGGGGAGCACTGGGGAAGGCTGCGTCTAATAAGGGCTCTTGACAAGAGGCTGAAGAGAGCGGAGCGATCAGGGAGCGTCGGTCCCCAGTCGGTAGTGATCTCTCAGGCCGCGCAGCCAGTGCAGCTCAGCCCGCGCGTGGAGGCGCCTGGGTAACGGCGGAGGCGCTCGAGCAGCCCTCCCTCCCTCCTGCCCTCCGTGGCTTCGGGCAGGTCAGGAGGTCGATGGCCTGGTCTCTGGTGAGGGGCGTAAGCGGTGGCCAGAATGCCGGCTCCGCCACGCATTACAGGGGCAGGCCGTGGGGTGTTAGCGCCTCTGAGACTCACTTTCTTCATCAGTTTATCGTGGAGACGGTGGCGGATGGTCTTACAGGGTGTGGGCAGAACACGGACCCTGGCGTTCGGGCGGTGCTGCAGCACTGCTCTCCAGTCCCCAGCGCCCCTCTGCCCGCCCCCCACCCCCCCAGCGTGGCCTG